>OY735225.1:10641343-10703843 GCA_963457665.1 Thysanoteuthis rhombus
GACCGTGGATTCTATATAGCTTGGGATAACTGCCCAGAGTAAAGGTATTTTCAGCTAGTTATGATAATAGTAAATATAGTTTTTAGAAGGAATAAAGTACCGTAAAACTTTCTCTATTAATACCTGTAATCTGATTCCTTCACTTATTTGACACTGATTTCAAATTTCCTGGCCTGCTGTTATTTCAAATACCTCACTAACCTGTTGCGCATCGACTACGTTGCACTAGCTCTATTCACATGTAAACATATTCTTTTGAAGACAGGCAAGCGAGTGCTACTTGCTTCTATCCATTTATTAACATCATTTTCTTTGTTCTAATCCAAATTATGGCTCCAGTGCATAAAGGAAGAAGCTCAGAACCAAAAAGAGTGCTGTTTAAACTTCGTGTAAGTGAAGGTATCGAATTGTCGGCAGATATGGTGAAAAAACAAGTAAGAGTGTTTTGTAAAAACAAGGATAAGATTTACTGTTCCTGCTCTCTTATCTAACTTGTACTTATTTATGCTATACTTCAATCCTATGATGAGGTGTTTAGACATTGTTTAGAGGCAACCCTCTCAGTTATAAAGCCTTTTCTTTTATCCGGCAATATCAAGGTTCTAATAATATCGGATCAATTTGAGTGGAATTATACCATCCGCCAAAGAAGCAAAAAAGGTTTTTGCTCCAGCATTCATCACCTGCAAGGGCTTGACTGTTTTTTTGCACTTATCAAAGAAGGTGTTTGGTTATCCTGCAAAGGGCGTCCTTGACCTGGACCCGAAGTACCTTGGATGGAAACGTCCCAAAAGGCCGACCAAGACAACGCTGGCTGAAGATCAATACCCAAAACCTGGGCCATATGAACCCACCGCTCGATCAATCGAAGGAACAGGCCATAAACTTGAATCAATGAATAAGGTTTTGACAGTGTGTAGTCGCTACACTGAAACCCCAGAGGACACCATAAATGAATTCAAACACAATTATATCGTAAACTATATCCATTTTCCATTGGCAATTTCAAATTCCAGCACTGACGTAAATCATCAGGGAATTTAGAAAAAAATCTTATTGCAAGCATTGAATTTCATCTGGAGGCTTTAATTGGGAATCATGTGATAGCAAGTGGTGTCAACACTCCATCACTTTTATGTACACGTGTGTCTTCATGTATGTGTGTGTGTGTGTGTGTGTGTGGTGCTTTTTTACCATCTATACGCCACTCATTGCACTGCATGCTTCCATTGTGTGTAAATTTCTCAGGTTACTATTTGTTACTATCGAACTATAGAAACGATTCTTAAGGCTATTAAGTGAAACCTTTGGTGACTTATTCTTATCCAGATTGATTGCTGGGCTATTCCACTATGGAGTTCAATGCAGCAAACATATATTGAAGATCAATTATCTTGATTAGAAAAAAAAAGACTGAATTTACCCGTAATAATTAAATATCATTTTCTTGCGGAAATTTGCAATAAAAAAAATAAAAACAATTGTTTGATCCATCTATCTGCCCATTCACAAAATGTTAATTTCTTTGATTCTTGAGATAGTTCGTTTTGATGCAAACCTATGTTAGGAGTTCTCACCTGGCTCTGTACTATGGAGCTAGGTAGAAAGTTTATATCTTTTCAAATCAAAAAGTTTTATGATACAATCGCTCTGGATCAAATTTTTTGTGTTAAAACTGAATACAGCAATGGTGCAGTTTTGATTAGTGCAGGTTCTTATGTAGTAAAGTTTTGGTATTGTTGTATGATTTAATTATACTAAGTGCAAACTGTGAAACAACACATGGAATAAGACAATGGCCAGTGCTATTTTGAACAGTTTGGAAAATTTTTGAGCGAATTAGCCACACTGAGTGTATATCTTCCTAACAATTTATACAGGGTGGCGCTGATTAAACTGAACCCTTATATGGAAGGTTATCTCAGAAGACCGAAACAAGTTATCAGCAACAGAAGAGTTACGTCCCTTGAATCCAAAAAGCATGGCAACACTTTTCGTAGCAAGTAGAAAATAGTTACATTTTGATTAAAATGAAGTGATTGTTAAATATTTGTTAAAACTTCAACATTCAAGATACTGGAAGCTGCTTGAAATTATATGAAGTCTACCAAAACAAAACGACAATTTTCTCTTCTTTCATTATCTAAATTAGACTCGTTTGAGCTTTTTCTCATTTGTTCATGTTCAGTTTCAGTTTTCTGAAATAAGCAGACCCTTTTTATGGAGTGTTATTTTGTGCTACTCTGCCTCCAGAAAACAAAATTTAAAAAAAAAAAAATACTTATACGTATCTTTAAAAATTATTTCTAATTATAAGAAAAAGTCGTTATTCCTGGAAAAATATGCATGTTTTGAAAATGTTCTCACAACAACCCTGATTAATTAAATTACCCCGGATTCCTGGGTTATCTTAAATAAAACAAAAGACAATAATTATTCATTGATTTCGTTGTCGGAATTCCCACAACAGCAGTAACGGTCTGCCAGTCCAACTCGCCAACTATTATCTCACAGCGACGAACGCACGCTAGTAGCTTTTGTTTTTTATGAACCTTCCAACGCCAGCAAAATATTGCACGTAGCCAATATTTTTTCACTTAGCACAGTTATGGCAAAAAGCGTGATACACCAAGTAAGAATCAAAGTAGCAATTTTCTGAGAGGCTAGCTAACTAACCATTACTCCAGGCAGTAGTACCAATGCATGTAACGCAATTCTTATATTCAAGGGACATAACTTGTGAGATCTGAATGAAGAGTTATTTAACTTGTTTGATATTTTGTTTCAATTGCTGCGTTTATCAAGACAGATGTCCGTTCTGAAGGGGTTTGGATTTTATGGTGTGCAGAGCAGCTTTTTGTAAATATAATCTAATGTAAAACAAAAGAAATTTTCTAAAGGTTGATCTAGATTCTATTCATTATTCCCAAACCAAACCTCCATCGTTTCAGAGGTAGGATTATTTTATGAGTTAGATTTAATGGAATTCAATAAAATCTATCCATTTATATAATGAACTGTAATTTACTTTGTTCTCTATCCGTAATCATGGATTCTTGTAATTGAGAAATTTGCTGATACAAAATATCTCCGACTAAACATTTAAAACAACGGACCGATGACTTCTTTTTAGTTTTTTTTTTCTCCAAAAAATCATCTAATAAAATTTAAATTCAGACAGACCTCGTTTTTCGAAAGGTCTCTAGAACCCAATTTTCAGCTTTAAAAAAAGTGGAGTGAAGAACAATTATTGAGCTGAGCTTCTGAGGCGGACTATTATCGATGCAGAAAACACCCTTCTCTCTTTCCTACACTCTCCTGTACCTCCTTACCGCCCAAACCTTTGATGACACAACCTGATATACTATCCTCACCATTTTGGGGTCTGGGAGAGTTTTTTTTTTCCATATGATTAAGTGGTAATTGGTTTTTCGCTTAACGTCATTTTGGCTTACAAAAACATGTCATCGAAACGCTCAACTTTCGGATAAATGGTGTCATTGAAAGTCATTGGGACCCTTCCGAGATATTGCGTTATGTGGACATATAGCTGCTGAACAGAGGAGATAACTGTCATGGAACCGGACCTAAAGTTGATATTTTGTCTTCATGCCAAGTTTGGTTTAGATCAACCAAGTAGGTTCTGAGTTATGAATTCTGGAGAAATGCATACATGCACACATAGTAATACTAGTAATACATTAGTAGAAATACCGGCGTTTCTTAGTACAGAGAAAAATATGTTATATAAATGTCTTCTTATACGACACAACAAATGGGAAAAAAATATAATCTATACGGAGAGATCATTCTTTACTTTCGATCAGCGCTGTTTACTAAGGCCATCAATCTCTGACAGTAAGAAAAGTGGTAAAAAAAGCAAATACAGAATTAACGCTGGTGGTAAATGGCAGTAAAATAAATCAATGATAGAATAATTATCCCAACCAGTCAATAATTGAACATCCGTAGCGTCAAAATTTGGAGTTATGTAAAAAAAAATCCCATCGAAAAATAAATATAGACAGAATAAATTCAATTTGACGCTACTGTCGTTTTCCACTGGAAAACATCTAAAAATAGAGTGAAAGAAAACATCTAGATTCTGGAGAATCTAAATATTATCGATAAACCAGTCAAAAATTTTTTTTTTAAATTTTTTTTCAGAAAAAGCCCAATGGAGGACAGATGCCAAGTTTCACGTCGGTAGACAAAACAGCATCACTAGGAGCTTTTGAACGAGCAAACAAATAAATAAACCCGTCAGAATAAGCCCTCTTCCCCCCCCCCCAGACCGGAAAATGCTTTTTTTCCAAAAGTTTTTACAAAAAAAAAAAAAAATTTTAGAGGGGGACTAGAGGAATTCTGATGCCAAAGTCAGTTGACTAAACAGTATCGCCAGGAGCGTTGATTCGAGCAAGCAAATAAACAAATACACAAACATGCACATATCAAAAAGGATATAACCCTTCACCATCTTTGATGGCTACGATGGTTCAATTAATTTCAATTCCATCACTAAAATGACCAGATTCAACAGTAATACAAAGTCATGTGCCTTCACTTCACCCCTACCAACTTCCGCACTCAACGACCTGATCTAGGATGAATTTTGTCAAGAAGAAAAGAGAGGTATCGGGACGAAACACAGACATACCCTTACCTCGAATGTTTGACTTTTACAGCTGTTTTGAACGGTTTCGTCGACAATAGACCAATATATGACCAAAAAAACACTAAAGTATACTCCAGAATTGATTCTATTTTAAGATATCCATGTACCATAAGTCAGAAAAATGATTGAAGAAAAGTTTGATTTAAAGATTATTCATTTTCAAAGTTTAGAACCGATAATATAATAGAAATAATCTCTGGTAACCTCGAATGATCTTCGAGGTCAACTATACATAACCTGTGTCGTAAGTTGATAATTTGTAAGTCTACATGCCGGATATCAGGTCGATAGGTCTTGAAGTTTTAGTGCTAAATAAGTAAACCAAAGGTACAAATATTAGTATAGATATGCATGCAAACAGTATCAGGTTCGTGTACTCTGCTATGTGTACACGTATGTAAGAACATGAATTTAAACATATATGATAAATCATTTCTCGACAATAACTTTATAGAACAAAATATTCACCGTTTCATTCTATCTTCTGTTAACCTTCTGTCAAATTCATCAGCCATTCTGTCATCTTAGCATTTTTTAAAAATCTTTTTCGGCAAAAAAAAAATGTGCCTTTTCGTAATCTTGTAGGGTATTTTTTTTTCTTTTTCATGAAGAGAAAACTGGGAAGATTGGAATGGTAACCTGAATATGCAATATCTGGTGAAAACATCCAATGAGTGGACACCTCTCACCCAAAACATAATACTTTTGGGATAGTCATGGATTCAACATGTCATCTGGCGTAATCTTGAGGGAATATTACTCACCCTTTTTAGCTAATTCCAGATGCTTTTCGCCAAATGCTGCCTTCAGTCGGCTCAACTGGGAGCAGTACTGGTTTGAATCGATTTTTTGGCTCTCTGGAAGGAGATCAACCCCATCAAACCTCATCATATACGCAGCAAGACTTTCTTTTGGTGCATGCTGTTATGACAGCTATCACAATGCAATCCAAAGTGATCTTCTAGAAGGAAGTTAGCCAATACTTAACTCCACTAATGCCATCTAACGACACAAACAGAACGGGATGTGCGGTTAACATTATGAACCTTCCAGCTTATGCTATCATGTTAATGGTAATATCATGTGAATTTACTCAAAATAGGTAACTACTGGCTTTCGCTGGGGGTCAAGTGACAGTATATCTGCTCAAATCTCAATGTTCTTGCCGATTCCAAGAGTGATGTGATCGAAATCACCCCAGTTCTTGCTAGCATTTCTTCATCTTATTCTTATTGTATTATTCTGCTCGTTTGTATCTACAACCGATACACTCTCTGATTATTAATCATTTCTTCTCTGGTATTTACTCACACGAATAAAACTTGTTGCTTTACTTGCTTCAAGATGATCTTGAGTTTCATTACTCCTTTCTCCTTTTTTTTATGCTTACAAGTTAAGTAAAGAAGTCGAGGAGTCTATTGCTGCCGACAGGACTCAAAGCATAGCATCTCCCAGGAACCGAAAGGCTCTTGTCACTCAATCAGTAAAGTAGCTGTTACGGAAAAAATAGATTTCTTGAGGCGAAAAAGATGCGAGTCCGAATCTAGACCGAGAATTTATTTCAGATCTGTGCCGCTTACTCATGGTCGTAGTTGCGATGAAAAGCATCTTAAATTAAGACGAAAGAAATTCTAGTCAAAATTATTTTATCAATAAAATATTTTATTCGTATGAATTCTTAGTATCATTTTCAGTATTAGAAATTTTTTCTCTGACTCACGACATTGTCTTCGGTTGCTGTAAAAATGTCCAGCATGTTTTTGACAGAAACTTTCATTCCTTTAAATTCATGGCATCATCATTCAGTCATCGAAGCATTTTCCTCGACTTTCAAAACCCTTATACCATTTTTCAGCTGAATTATCTATCATATGATTAAAATAAAAAAATCATTCGATGCATTCTTTTTGGAATTTTTCAGACAATAAGTGTTACATGCGGTGAACCTAGTGAATTTCTGAAAGTGACTGGTCTGGAGAACACACTGCATGTAGAAGAACCTCCAGTTCTTGCTGCATAATCATTTGCTGCGTCACATTTGCCATATGAAAAACAGACTATCATGTAGCAGAATCTTTGGGTGACTATTGTACCCGTAAAAAGCGCTTTGCGATCCAATGCATCATTCAAAGTAATATTAACCTTACGGTCACTGAATGTTGAGCGATGTTGATATTGATCAGTACCAAGACGGCTGACCGTCTGGGAATATCAAGTATCATAACTAGAAGGGGATTAGGTTGGGAGCCTCTTATGAAGATCTCGTTAATCCTTCCAAAGAGGAGACCAATCGGTTCGCAATGCTGAAAAACACAAGACAAAGGACCCCTACGCTACCCCTGAATCCCCCGATTGGCCTGGCTACGAGTGATAAAAATTAATCGAATGAACTGATTCACTTGTAATTTTCTCCAAGTAAAGGTATTGTTTGTGCTGCATCTTCCTTTAAAAGCTCCTGCAAGTCATCAAATTCTGGAGTCATCTAGAATGTTTTTGTCTTTGATCACAACATTTTCCACTTTAAAGCTTGTAAGCCATTCCCAAGATATGCTGGCACCAACAGCATTATTACCATAGGCTTAGGTGGTCCGACATCTGGCGCAGTTTGTCCCTGATTATACATGAAGAATAAACATTTCATATCTAGCCACGATTTTCAACAAATAAAGGATGAATATTACTTTTCCATTATCAATGCTTAGAGCATGGACATACAAGTAATAATAAGCTGAATAAACTTAAAGGAAAAAAATATCTTTTAAGATTTCCCTAAGATTGTGCAAAGACAGCGCTGGCAAGTTTTGCATCGATATGATATTCAATAAATTAAGTCTGGCACAAGACCATAAGAACGGGGCACCTAGTGAGGATGGAATGCATTACATTAAATGAGACTAGCTTGTTAATCATCACCTGAGTAGATGTTTGATAAATTTAGCTGAGTACGGAACATAGCTAAAATAGTGGAGCATTGAACCAATGTTCTCTCTTTGATTTTTAGATGTTGGTATGTGCAAAAAATATCATACTGTGCAAATTTTCTTTGATGAAACGATGCAGACCGTGTAAATGTAAATTCGAAATCGATTCAAAATAATTTGTCTCAGCCTTTTTTTCATGGCTGATAAAACTTCATGTATTATACAAGTATAATTGTATTCTACGAAGTAATGTGTATAGTTTTTTTTATTGTATACTTTGAACGATTTTGCTCTGTTTGTTTTCCCTTGACCAAAACATTCATGAGCCATCCGTATTTCCATATGACCTAACACACACAAATATGATACTTGACTGACCGACTGACTGATTAACAGTAACATGGTTGAATAATTTAACACTCTAGTGCCATGGCTCTCTTCAGCATCTTTATTATTTCATAAGATAATATTGATTTCAATTTAGGCGAGTGCAAGTATTTTATCTGATGATTTCTTATTCTACTGCTAAGTTGTAAAATCACTTACTGTCAAATGTTAAGTTCTGAGTTCATGGAAAAGTACCAGAATATTGGAAATCAATTTAAGTTTGGAAAATAACGTGTTTGAGTGCACTTCACAGACTTGCATTGTTGAGTTATCGTAGTGGAATCTAATTTTTTGTATTTACAATTGGCAATGTGTGACTTTTTCAGTCAAAATGCAGGAAACTCCTGATTTTATCAAGTAGAGGTGTCAAAATAATATCTTATGAAAAATTATTTAAATAGCAATTTCAGACATTTAGAGAGAAACCGGAACATCTAATTCTAGATCAAAAACATCTTAAGGCGTCTAAACAATTGATTAAAGCAGCCTCCATTTAATTACCTCCCTTTCTGTCGTCTGATTCATTGAATTTGACACTGTTAATGCCCTACTGTTGTATGCAGTCTCGTTGCCACGTCTTCATTAATGCATGGCCCCAAGAGAAGCTTATTTCTCATTTTAAAAGAAATTGTTTTGTTTACTTTGAAGTCTTGGAGGGTAATAACGTTTTACAAAAAAATAGATTTGGGGAAATGTACATTAAAGTTTCATTCACCATCTATATAATATCAAAATTCTATATTTGAAAAATTCAATGATGAAAAAACAAATTTAGTTGATCACTCAATAGAAATCATCACGTCACCAACCCCTTTTGGTAGCATGTCTTGTTAGGGATGATTGATTAAAAAATTGGAGAAAGGGTGATCAATGAAGTAGTAACATCTCTTGCCTTTTCCAAATTTTCAAAAAAAAAAAAAACAAGCGTGAAAACAGCTGGGCACGAACTAAGGGGCAAACTTAGCATAAATTTACATTTGAACGCACCCCAGCAAAAAAAAAATAATCGTTTTATTTTTTGGGGGGTGGTGGGGGGATCCTTCGAAAGTTAAGAAATGTTAAGAAATCTCACTGCATTGGTGTAGCCTATATGCATGATACATACCCAGCCAGCTAGAACCAATTAAAAATTGCAGAAACCTATGTTGACAGTTTTGGCTTGGAATAGCCAAAGTATGTCCAAATACGCATCCAATTGAGATAGGTTAAATTTCAAAGCCCACAACCCAGAGCAGGTAGCCCTGCGTTTCCTCACTTCTTCATGAGCATTGTAACAATGGCCTTTCTCCAAGAGGAGCTCCAAGTGAAAGTTTACTCTTTAAAATGAAAAACCTACTCCTGCACCAAGGCTCTTTAGATGACTGAGCATACAACAAAATAATCCATCAAATCAACCAAAAGAATAAAACACTGAATAGAAACAAGAGACTAATGTAAGGAACATTATTTATAGTTTTGCATTCATGATTCTTAGAATAATTGCCGCTTAAGATAAAGATAAATGGGGTCTTTACGTTGTTAGACACAGGTTTAAGTACGCGTAAATCTACGAAACTAAAATTGCAGCAACGGCGGCTAAAAGATAAGAAACAGCTTTGTTTGTTCTCTCTTTACTCCAATTACATTTTTCTATCTTTTCTCTTTCATTTTTTTATTCACTTTTTTTGTTGGCGCTTGATGATGTCCGTTTTTTTTTCTCTAATGGCTTCTGGCTCGTCAGACAACAGACAAAACGTCTGCAAGAGAAAAATGGGCATTTAGCCAACCGATTAAACATCCAGTTTATTTCCCAATCTTCCCGTCCCCGTTTGATCCAAACAAAGCAGTAAATATGGCCGGCGAAATGGCCAAGTGAAGTGCTGGTAGCTGATCGTTCAGCAGTGCAGAAAATGGACTCGGCGACCAGAGTTCAAACTGAAAGTGTGACTGGAACTAATGTCTCTGAGGTAATGCTATAGGTAAAATAGCTCATGGTGAAGTGGTTGACGCCCCTCTGGGTGCTTGTCGCCTATAAGTCTACTGCACGTATCGCTAACTTCGAAGAACAAACCAAGACTGAGAAACTTGTTATATGTGAAGACGGGTTCACAATTTACATGGTTTTTGTTTCGCTTCCTGAATTCCAGTGTTGACTATAACTAATTTTTTAAAAATCATGTTTGAAAGTTCAGTGTTGATAATTGAGGAGTTTTTATTTCAATCTTTCGAATTCGAGAATGACTTACACAATCAAAAATTGAAAAAACTCATTTAAATTGGCAACCCTGAAATGTGAAGCCCGGAAAAGGACGACTGATGCCGTAGCCGGCGTAATTCTCCCACCACTACTACTACTACTACGACGACGACGTAGCATACAGCCAAATCACGCTGGAAACACCGGTTCTTAGGCGATCATCGAAATTAAGCAACTTTGAGTTTGGGCAGTTCTCAAATGGGAGATCACTTGGGAAACATAAGTGTAGCCAGAGGTGTTGAATCAACATACTCCAGGAACAAAAGTAGTTTTCAAGTTATTGTCCCATTTAGGCCTTCAGCAAAAATTAACTAAAAATACCTCTCGTAGGACAGGTTTTCATCCAGTTTTTTTAAAACCTTGAAAACGATTGAGTGACTCCGCTTGGGGTACTTGTTGCCTTTAAATCTATTTCGTAAATCGCAAGCCGATACAAGACAAACTTGTGACACATGAATCGCAGACACGGACGGCTGGTGCTGTGGCAAGCGTAAGGGCAGTAATAACAAATAATTCAGTTGGAGGTAGCTGATCGGGCAACATCAGGGAGAAAAAACATGGTGAAGTGATTTCCAACTCCGATTAAGTTGGTTTGTGTTCACTCTGAACTAATGCCCCAGAGAAAGGTGCAAATCCATCTCCTCCCCGTCCAGCCTGGGTGGGTGGGTGAAATATGGGACAGTGACTTGAGTGACACCATACGGGTTTTCATCTCCTCTAAGTCTATTTCAAATATCATAGAGACAACTGAAGCTATTGACGGCGTGAGAGTACCAATATATACTTTTATGCCACTTGTCGAATCTGCTGAGGCTAAACCCATGAATAGGATTCAGTGTCAGGTACCTTGAAACTGAAGCCAGTTATATAGTATAGCTTGCTCTCAAAACGATCCTTTCTCATAAATACGTTTCTCGCAGAGACGTGACTTACACTCAAGTCAGACTCGATATTTAACTGAATAAGTAGCGGATAGTCATGTCACAATGTATAAGAGACTTGGTCTCCATGAGCGCTTTGTAATTGCTGATAATGATGATTATATTCTTAATAAATAAAGTTCGTGTTTTTTTACACGCGAACAGTTACCGTCAACTCTTGTTGGCTTCATTGGTGCTCGTACGATTTCATCGAAGTTAAGTAACGTCAAACCTGGTCAATATTTAGATGGGTGACTGTCTGTGAATGCCACATGCCGGAAGTAATCAAGGTTTGATTCCTAGATGAGTCATATCAACGACTTCTTTAATGGTATCCTCCATTAAAGAACAAAAATATTGATAGTTTCACCTCTCTCAGAGGTCAAGGGATTAGTCTAAAAACTGTACTTTTCCCCGGGGAAACTGAAAATTAGAACAAGCAAATTGAAAAAAAGAATAAAGCCAGTAAATTGAAAACAATAGCAAGAAATATATATTCGATTATTCATGTTTTCAATACAGTTTTCTTGTCGTTGTTTTCAATCTGCTTGCTCAATTTCTTAATTTGCTTGTTCTAATTTTCACGTCAAGGTATAAACCGAGGAAAATCTGTTACAGAAACATTAACGAAACGTTGCCAATGACTTATGTTCCTCATAGGGCAAAAGACTTTATGAACCAACATTTGAACGGGGTTTCCTTCCAGCCTCTGAAACGCAATATTACTTTCCGAACAAGCTGATAACAACATTCAGAAAGACCCCCAGAAAGAAAACACAAACGAAGGGAGATAAATGAGGTTGAAAGAGAAAAAAAGAGAATTTTTCTAGGGAGATATGATCGATGATATATTTCCGCGGAAAAGGCGATCCCAATCGCTTTATCCCGCCCACAACTACGCCGCCTCTGTTGCTTTATTTTTTTTTTTTTTCGGGCGTCTGTTTCTTCTTTTCCGAGTTCCCGTTAATAACAAGGATTGCACCGACATCACCGTCTCCTCCCTTCCCGGACTTCACCGAGTTCTGTTTCCTTTATTAGCAGGAGCCGTGGGGGGGAGACCTGGGTGAGGTGGTATCGATTCAGAGCAGAAATAAAGGGGTCAGGAAAAGGTGATTATCGATTCGCAGGAAAACCGGAGCGTCAAGTCAGCGAATGCTTTTAGGGAGCATTGGAGAAAAAACACACACCGCCATTATGGCGTACACGCACTGACAGTAGAACGTATACAAGGTTTTTACGAAAGCATCAAGCCATTTCTAATGTCTCCAGAACCAGTTGGGCGGTCTTGATATTAGTAATCATTCAAAGAATGTGTCCTATATTTAGAGACAAATCTGGAAAACTATGGATGTTGTCCCATGTATTTAGAATTGTTATTCTTCAAATTCAAGCCCAAGCCTGGAGTTGACTTTGTTTTTCAACTGTAAAAAGAACGAAAAGATCAACAAGAACAATCCTCACCAAATTTATGGGAGTCAAAATGGACATTCCCTAATATGATTCTCCAGAATCTAGACGTTCCTAGATGTTTTTTTTTACTCTGTTTAAGATGTTTTTCCAATGGAAAATGCCAGTAATGTCACAAATAGATTTTATTTTTATCGTATTGATTCTCTGGTGGATTCTTTTACATAACTACGAATTTTGACACTACAGTTGTTCAATTATTGACAGCGATGGCGATTTTTTCTAGTTTTGTATTTGCTATGTATACAATGCAAAAGTTGTAGTAATGATCTTCGGTCACAATAGAAGTGGGAGAGGAGCATTGGTTGGGCTTGCATAGACTGCATAGACTGCATACTTTATATACTTTTGGTGCACGAGTTATTTGGCTTTGATTCAAGGGGTGTTCGTTTATCAGGTATCAATACTCGCAGCTGAACGTGTACATAGCCTGTCCAGAGATCCCCCAGCCATTTTGAATACCTCAATGACCAGTTTTACGGCCTTGATGTGTTATTATAATTTATTCTTTTTAGATGTGTCCATGCATCTCTATACGACACTTTTTAGTCGGTCGTTCCTCGATACGCTGAATATGGAATTTCTCAGTCGTATCCTGCTGGATTGATGTGAAAATTGGTCCAGGCCTTTGGTTGAAACATCTGCTATTTCTATCATAAAATAGTAAGGCTAAATATCATTTCCCTGTCAGCCGTGCAATGTTGGATTGATATAAAACTTGGCCCGGGCCTTCGGTTGAAACATCGGCATCTTCCTCTTCTCTCCTCCTCTTCCTGCTACTCCTACTACAAATAGTGAGGCTAAAAGTAAGTTTTTTTTTTATCAGCCCTCTAATGTTGGATCGATATCAAAGTTGGTCCTGAACTTCGTGTGAACCATCCTCATTCTTCTCTCTCCTCCCTCTCCTCCTCCTACTCTTGTTACTGCTACCACGGATGATGGATGTATTGTTGAAATAATGCTTCTCGCTTAATTTCATTTAACTCTCCAGGCTTTATCTCTGAACGAGGGAGACGTTTGGGCCACACGTGCTGTTTGTCATGCGAATTATGCTGACAAAAATGGAGGAGGTAACTTCCCAGAGAGAAGCAAACAGATTCATCAGTTTATTGATTTCCCCCGCTCCCTGATGAGTTGAAAACTATCAACCGAAACCGTCACCTTAACTATCAACAAAGGCTTCTTCAGTTTTTGAGAGAGCCTTGCTGGCTACGTGCGTATGTAGGACGCGTAAGGGTCGCAAGTTACACCAATGGAGTTTAGACGGTTGAAAATCTGAATCTTTACTTCCGATCATGTCTACACAGAAACTGTTCTTGTGTTTCCTTTAAATCCACCCCTAAATAGGTTTTTAGGGGTGGGGTCAATTTGCTCTGTAATTTTACCCATCCATAACAGGGGCTCGAAATTCTGCACTCATACTCCTCTCAATGATTATAGAAAACATTCTTTAAATTGAGCTAAGTGGCTGAAATACTTGCGTTCATAGTGGAGGTAGACCCTGAATCAGCCTCACTTGTTTATCCCTCTTTTTACCTGTATATTTATTCAACAGGTGATCTCCAAATGATTATAAACAAAACTCAATTGTTTATGTTGACTTTTGCAATTATGAGAGACATCATTTAGAGAAAATGGTTATACTATGTTTCTATATGAAAGATTCCCTTTTCTTTCGTATTTGTAGTAACAAGACTCATCAAACTAGCACAAGGGTGTTTTTGCAAACTTTACATGGTAATATTTAGAATCAACCAAGAATCACAAATTGATATCGTGTCAAGTATTAGAAAGAAGCGGTTCCAACCCGCAGAGGAGACAACACGGGCTAAATCCCGTGCCCCAAACCTGAAAATTGAATGTTTATTCCCGAAACGATTAATAACTTGGCGACAGAAATCCAGAAAAGAAAATAGGGGGAAAAGAGCCTGTTTACAATGCGGGTTAAAACAGAGAGACTGGTCTTACAGTCCTACAGTCTGACCTGCAAAGTCTGTTTCAGGTCGAATTATACGTTTAATCAGATTACACTGTTGTTATCATTATTATATAAAAATGCTTTTATGGGCATTCTTCGTATACTATTTACAGTAAAAAAAAATACGTATTTAACGTTGAATACACACTAATTCAACTGATAATAATTCCTGATAATATTCGTTAAGCCTGTCGGTATAGAGAAACGAATACTAGGTATATTGAAAGCGATATTTTATGGACAGTGAGCGGGGTTATTTTCTGATTGCTATTGTTTAAAAATATAGAAAATAGCTGTTAACAACCATTGTTTTGGGGGGCCAGGATAGTGATATTCATATATAATTGTGTTTCTTACTTTTTTAACAGTGTGAAAATTCGCCCGTTTTCCGATTGGGAATAAGTACATTACGAATTTTCACTGTCCTGGTCGCTAAAGAAAAGTTTGAAAGGAATAATTCACTTTTTCTACACCTTTTTGACATGAGCAATAAAACATAAATCTTATTACTCAGGAACAAAAGAAAAAAATGTTTTAAAAAGTTGCACAGTCTTATTAGGTGTTATTGATCCAATGGTCACGGCGTTAGTCTGGATAACTGCCGAAAAAGAACTACAGATAATAGACAAGGAAAGCCGTTGGACAATGAAAAAGACCCAAAAATAACAGCATAAATGCGTACATGATACATGATTTTATTATCCAGCTCAGTACGAAATTCCTCACAATATTATTCTCGCTGCTCAGCGGGAACAAGGTTTGAATGTCCTGACTTGACAAAGAAATAAAATGAGTTAAAAATATCTGCGACCTATGTTGCAAGCGTTGCAATTTTTGTTTTTTCGAGAAAAGTTTTTTTTTTACCGTTGCTTTACACTACCGGGGAAAAAAGAGTTCCCTTCCAATATACGGGTAATATACCCGAAGAAGGCCGCAGGATGGATCGGTTGAAATGTTGTGCAAACAACGGGGACAGCGAGAGGAATGAGTTCAATAGCCCGAAGGACGCTTTAAGTTACAGGCAATAATTCTCCGTACATTTCTGAGATAAAGGTTGAATTCCTGCAATAGATTTATTCTTTTGGACCAGACTTTGTTGTGTTCATCACATTCTTTTCGTTGACTCGTCTCCCCGGCTGTCTCTCAGCCAGGATTTCTGAGACAAGATATTGTCATATTATACATTGATTCTTTCGTACCAGTTTCATCGTCATTATTGTTTTTATCGCAATATTTCGGTCTCTTTACTCTACGGCTTTCTTTTCGTTTGAATTCCTGGGACATCGAGTTTTTTTTTACTACTATACAATGATTGTTTCAGACTACTTCCTTCATTTCTATAGTTTATATCTCAATATTCCGGACATCATTCACACTTTATTCTTTAATTCAGACTTTTTAGTGATACAACGAAAGGTGAAAGAAATAAAGTTCATTGGACACCACCTTTTCCGAAGTTTTAATTGATCACCCACAACACGTCATGCTGCCAAAAGACGTTGGTTGCAAGATGGTTTCTATTGAGAGGATTATGCTCTTCTTTCTCTCACCATGTAGAGTGTCTGTTCCTCATTGTTCTCTAGAACGGTGGGAAGAACCCAGCTCTCCCTGCTATCAAGCAGATTAAAATAAATAGTTGTTCATAATTTATGGACACCGTAGATTTGTTGAGCATGCAAACAATGTACTGATAGCTTGGACTAATGCGTGTGAAAGACCTGCTGGTCCAGAAAATCGGCTTTAAAAATTTTGCATGGACTCGAATATTGATTGGAAGCAACTAAAGTGTTGATAGATTTATCGTTCGATAGATAGATAGTTGAGAACATGGAAAAATAGAGTATATAGGTATGGGCAATGACATAGATAGATAGATAGACAGATAGATACGAGCAAATAGATAGATATGAACACGTTGAGATAAACTGATAGATATGAATAAAGATAGATATGAGCTGAGATATGAACCGAGATAGATAGACGAATAGATAGATAGATATAAATATATTGACATAGATAGATAGATAGATAGATAGATAGATAGATAGATACATACATACATACATACATACATACATACATACATATGAACATATTGAGATAGATATGAACAGACTGAGAGGTAGATAGATATGAATAGTTTGATAGATAGATAGATATGAACATACTGAGATAGATAGATAGATATGAGCATACTGATAGATAGAGTGATATATATATATATATATATATATATATATATATATATATATATATATATATATATATATATAGAGAGAGAGAGAGAGAGAGAGAGAGAGGCATCCAGCTAGCTAGACAGATACTTGAAATGTATACAAAACGTGCCAGACCTGGATAAAAATCAATATCTAACAAAAGGGACGGAGAGGATACACAAAATGAATGAACATTTGAATAAAGGCACATTTCAAGAAAGAGCGGGAAAGAGATCAAGAGAGAGAGAGGGGGTAGAGAATGCAGATGAATGAGCAAAAGGGAGGGATATAAAGAATGAGGTATTGGTTGAGAGACGGGGTGAGAGAGAGGGGGTGAGAGAGAGATTCTAGCAGTAAGGTCTGAATGATCGGTTTTGGGCTGTCTGCTAAAGTGTGTGTAGATTTAAGGAGAGGTAAGAGGAAGAGGGAGGGAAGAGAAATGGAGAGAAGAAGGGAAGAATGGGAAAAAAGGGGAGAGAGAGTAAGAACAAAGGTTAAGGTCTGAGTGATCGGTTTTGGGCCGTCTGCCAAACTGTAGTTAGGTTTAATAGAGAGAGTGAATAGAGAGCGAAGGAGGGAAAGGAAAAAGGAGGAGGAATAGGGGGAAAGAGTGGGGAGGGGTAGAAAGGGTAAGATAGAGGAGAACGTAGAGAGAGAGAGATTAAGATAGAAAAGGGATCAGGCAGAAATGGTAAAGCTGAAGGTCTGAATGATCAGTTTTGGGCTGTCTGCCAAAATGTGGCAAGGTCTAATAGAGAGAGAGAAAAGAGAGGGACGGAGAGAAAGGAAAAAAGGAGAGAGAGAGAAATAGAGAAATAGAGAGAATCAGATATAGAAAGATGGTAAAGCCTGAGGGTGTGAATAGTTGTTTTGTTTTGTTTTGTTTTGTATTTTTTTCTTTTTGGCTATCTGCCAGTGTAGTGCCAGGTAGATTTAGGTCACGAGGCATTCGTATTTGCTCCTATAAAAGGCGTGACTTATTTTCGGCTCCTAAAACTATTATTGCCGTGTGTTTGCCTCCATCACGGATCATTTATCAAATACTGAACAAAGAAAATTATCAGTTATTTGAGTCCTTGCGGAAGTGTTGTTTAATGACTTCCGGCAGGAGATTTTTAACGACTTCCGATAAGAGATCAGGAGAAAAAAAATCCAAGGATTCGAAAAAGAGGTGCATGGTGGCTGAGTGGGTAACTGCATCGAAAACAGACTCGTAGTGTCGTGATTAGTCCCTTTATCAGAGGGAGTGGTGGTATCTCCACGGTTGGCTTTTTACATAACCTGCATCTCCTTGCAAAAACTCTGATGATCACTCAACAAGGTACTAACTTCGATGCTTAACTTCGGTGATCGTACAAGAAGCAGTGTGTACAACCTGATTCGGCTGAAATGAAAGTTTCAATGGAAAGCAACTAGTCATATGAAATAATGAAGAGTATTAAAATAACAATGAAAGTACTTCATTTTAGAATTCAAAACAATGAAGCTAGGACTACACTATTTGGTCTCCCAGAATATAGGATGTGAGTCAACGTCTAAAGCATCTCTCTTTTATTCCAACTGCCCGCTGCATATTTTAACTGTTGGATGGAATTTACACCTCTGGGCAAAGACATCAGCCAATTTTTCTTTCACTCTTTTTGCTCTTTTATTTTAACAATTACAGATGAGATATTCGCCAATCCTATACAACAGTGTACACAGTTTTTTAAGTGCTTAGTACGTTTTGGTATGAGATAGCTTTTCCTTTGATTTTTTCCAAATAAACCAAGACGTTTTGGCAGGTTGTCCGATAATTGTTTAGAGTGTGCTGTTTCAATGCTTTCCATTCATCTTCCCACAGATGGTAAGTGTTTGGCCATAATATGCGCCTATATATTTTCTCTGTTATGTTCAGATCTTTCATATGATGGAAAGAGCCTGCCAAGGAAAGAGGTGATAAAAAGACTTTCATATCAGCCACATCTGACAACGGACCTCGACCTTCGACCTCAGAACAGGCAGACATAACTGGTTATTTTCATGGTCTGGGAAAGTTAAAAATCTTCATTCATAGAAATTGATGGTATTGGCGTTTTACACTATTTCAGAAAATGTGAGGAAAAAAAACCTGTATAAAGATGAAAATGAAATTCTGTGAACAGTTTTTAGCTGAAAATCTAAAAAAAAAAAAAAAGTTGATTCTTTGAAATCGAAAAAGTATCAAAGGACAAATTTCAGTTCCGATTACAAAGCCTTGAAATGTTCGTCTTTCATCAGACGAACGCAAATCTCTGATTGGCTGAAAAAAAATCTGTCCATCAAAACGAGGCGGAAAATTGACTGAAAAACGATAGGTGTGTATTAAATGACATGTGTTTCATTTCGACCTCGAAGAGATATTTTCAAAAAGTCAATTCTGTGAGACAAGTCTACTAACTACTAAAATCGGCGCACAAAATTGAATACCGGATATACTCGTGTAATGTTTGTCCTTTTGAGGCCAATTTTGTAACTTATCATTAGGAGTTGGACATTGACCAAAGTATGCTTTTGAAATAGTAAAAATATTGGGCCTAGGATTTAGCCTACGATTTGGGAAGATTTTGGTTTGTCAGCAGAAGTCGGTGAATAGTCCAGTTTCATACGCATACCCATGAAATCCCCCAAAGAAAAAAAATCAAACAAAGAATCACCCAGGGTTGGCATGCTTTTGGTAGAGAAAGCTCAACATCAAAGAGCAAGAAAATCCTATTAATTTTGACAAGAAAGGTATACGGCCTCTGCATCCTCCTGATAGTCACCTGTGGAATAGACAAATGGAACCTATTGAAAAGATCAACTCTTAAACTAGAACCCCTTCAACAGGCCCAAAGAGAGGATCACCCTTAACCTCTCGCAGAGAGATCACAAGAGAGTTGAGTATTTTGGAAGAAAAACAGAAGTCAAGGCTATGATAGAATTCATGAGATATCTCAAATGGCAACGGACAGGCCAAGTTGCAAGAATGACAGACTCCCACAGGACATCACGACTCTCAATGTATATCCTCAGAAATCATTTGCAACAGAAAATACGGTGGCGTGATGATTCAGACAAGCCCAGGACATATTTGTGTTGTCTACGATAAAGAGATCTGGCGAATCATGGGGAAAGTCTATGTCCAACGACGGACGTTAAAAGGCTGATGATTATATTAAAAAAGCTAATGCTATTAAAATGTTGTTCTACTTACGAAATCCCATTATATGATAGGTTATTTTATGATTTCATTAACCCATTATGGCAGCGGCCATTTGCATTGCATATCATATACTGGATCTGTATAATTTTTATTAGCTGATTCGACTTCTTCCTCGTAAAATTAGAATTTCGCTATTTTAGTACAAAAAGAAAACGTTTGAATCACGAAAACTCAAATTTCATGTGATGTATCTTTAAAATCTAGACTTTTACATTGATTAGAATATATGTTAAATCAATGATTTGTTTGGCACAAAGAGTGGGTCGAAAATAAAACGTAGATCAATTATACGAGTATATACGGTAAATTATCTGTTTGGAAGATTAAAAATCTTAAATGTATGAAGTTCCCCGGTAGAAGACTGTAATATTTGTTAGTCTTCATACGTGTTTATCTCTCACAACTGATATGGTATGCTTAACAACATTATGGTAAACAAAACTACCAGAGTGGGAATCAGTCATTTATCAGGACCGTTAACGAGATACTAGATGTTTGTTTTTCTATTCACATCATAGAATTCTTGAAAACGTTTTATAATTTCAGTAATTAGGTGCCAAAGAGTATGCAAAACAACAATCATTCCAATTGGTTCAGAAGTTTCAAATGTCAATATCTTTTGCGTGTTGGCGCACGGTCAGTTACACAAAAGATGTAAGCAAACAATAAAATCGACGGTAACCCATCATTTTTGAATTCCTGTAGATTTATTTCCCAATTAAAAATAAAAACAACTTTTTTTTCCAATGGAATGTAAACAACCTTGAATGAGAGGCCTCGTTTTTTTTTCAGCCAAGGAGAAAAGGTCCGGCTCGGTACTCACAGAGCGAGTGAAAAACGTTGCATATGAAACGATCTAATCCAAATAGACCATCTAAGATAAGACAGAACAGGTTTAGTGCCACTGCTAATGGGGATTTGCCCCATCAGGCAAGGTACCGCCCTGCGATGTCGAAACCAAAAGGCTCAGGGTCCGCCTTGGATCCTAAGACCAAGCATGTGTCTTTTGCAACATTAGTTGAAAAAACATTTTTAACAATTTTTAACAAGTTCCTACCACACACGCCATAACGTTTGGAATCCTCATGTTAAAAAGCGACCTTGTGTCACATCCTTTCCTCGTTGGGGTTCAAATAAATAGAAGCTTTGAGCAGTGCTCCGGTCACGGGAGTGCAGACCATTCAAAAATAGACAGAGCAGCTGTAGTGCCACGGCCAATGCAATTTTGCCTCATCAGGCATGATACTTCCCAGCAAAATCAAGATCAGAGGGGTCAGGGTTTGCCTCAGCGACTATAGTTGCGAGGACAAAGAAAAATTTTCAGAATTTCCTGCTTACATGCTTGCGTGTGTGGTATCCCCATGTTAAAAACTGACCTTGTGTCACATCGTTTCCTGTTGGGGGTTAAGGTAAATAGGAGTTTTGTGCACAAATTCATTCATCTGATTTAGTCGGTTCATTTTCTTCGATTATCCTGCTCATCTTTTTACAACATCTCGGCCATGTACCCTTCGAGTGTTCTCCGGCTTGGAATGTAAAAATTAGTATCTTTGACACATGTTCCAAGTACATCATGTCTGTTATATATATATATATATATATATATATATATATATATATATATATATATATATATATATACGTGTGTGTGTGTGTGTGTGTGTGTGTGTAATATGTATACTGTGGAGAGTGAGACAGACTCGGGAGTAAGGTGTTCAGAGGTAAGGTTTATTAATCCTTAGATGTAAATTGTCCAGACATGTTTCGGGATTCTTCCCATCTTCAGTGGTGTGTGAGTGTGTGTTAAAAGTTCCCATGTGGAACCAGAGTCCACATTATATACATATGTATATATATTTCCACATATACGTATATATACATATATATACATATATATATATATATATTTCCACATTCCATAAACAAAGAACACCCGAGGAAGGCCGGAGTGCACACAAACAAAACTTTGTGAAAAAAAAAAGAACAACACAAGCGAATAAGATAGTCTGACCAAACCACATGGAATCATCAAAACAGTCTGTCTAATAAAATCTAGACAAGGCAATTTTCTGCAGAAGAATACTATTTTTAGGTTCGTGAAAATCATTGGTGGTTATGAAATCCACCGTTTACTCTTTATGTTTATTCTAGGAAAGTCTTGCAGAAGATAGTCAGTTCGTTAATGGGGTATTTGGTAATGATTCAGTAGGTGAAAGCAGGTGTCAGGAACCGTTTATATAGTTTTAAAAGGACAAATATCGCTGCTGCAAGGTCAAACTCCACTTCTACTTCTATTCCGACGGAAAATGATCACTGCATCTTTTGTACGTATATATGATAAATAAAGAATTATAAGAAAACTTTTTCACAACAGTATTTTTCAATTTGTTTATTTCTATTATTGGATAAAGTATTGTGACATAATTATTGATTTTGACTTTTGTTTACCATCCATCTAACTTTCTGTTGCATTTTTATCACTCTAATTCCAGGGCAACGATTAAATAGCGCAATTGGGAACAAAGAATAAACCCATGGTGAGGATCGAACTTACACCTTCTAGCCAGATGGAAGTCCAGTATACACCTGGCTGCTTTTGACCATTCTGTTTAATCGTTGCTGAGAACGAAAAAAAAAACGTGACTCGATCAGCGAAAGAAACTTAAAGGAATTAATCGTAGAAAAATTCAATGAGTCATCAGCAGCATACTTGCCAGACCTCTCTATCATGGATGTCGCAGAACCAATATTTTCTGAACTTGTCTAGTTCCTCACGCTACCTTGTATTTTGTTGGCCACGATTTCGCATATGATCTCTATAGATCCACGTTGTGAGTCGTGATGTCCAGTAGCTGTCTACCATTCTCACAATATAACCAGCTATTTGAGTTTTTCTTATAGATTCTCTGATATCTCGGCTGCCTGTTTTCCTCAAATATAGTGTTGCCTTTTGATCTACCCGTGTTATGTTGAGCATGATTCTCTCGTATGCACGTTGCATGGTCCTCAGTTCGGTTAGGTTCCATGTTTCCACTCCATAGGAGAATGTTGAGAGGGTACATTGGTTGGATACACTTCTTTTTAGCACAAGCAGGATGTTCTCATTCTAGCTTGCTCAACCGAAAGCTTGCCATCTTAAAGTGATTCGTCGCTTGATTTCTTCTCAAAAGGAACTACACAACTCAGTGACCCGTTGGATCACCCTCTGAGATCAAATGAGTGCAAATAAAATGATGAAGACAATTGCTCTATGATTAACATTTAATGATTATCTGCCTTCGAAAATCGGTCATTATGACACAGACCAGAGTTGGTATGACACAGACCCCAAGCTATCATTATTCAGTTGCATATCATACGGATTTTTTAATTGTTCAATGCAACGTTTCGGCTGCTTAGAGCCCACTCACAGATAGACAAAATCTGACTTTCAGTATTATATAGATTTTCTGTTATGTATTGTTAAAACCTGAACAGACTGTTACTGTGCAACTTTACAGCAAGTGATTAGTTCGTTTGAATCGCGCATTGTAGCAGAAAAAAAACCTTTTTCTAGGAATAAAAGTAGGTCGTGCTTTTGCCGCATGGCAACAAACATCCTCATGTTGCAAAAGTGACGCAGCAAAAACACACATAAATCACGTGGGAAGTTTTTCCATTGCAGGTGTACTCTACCACGCCCCCTCCCCAAATCATGCAATTACTTTTTAATTCGAAGAATTACTGGTAAAATATTCGACGATGTTATACCACAGTACATGTAGTGTTTGTACAGTTTCAGTAAGGGATAGCTTTTCCCCTGGTTTTTCGTAAAATAAGCTCAAACGTTTGGTCAAGCTGCCCGATAATTGTTTGAAGAGTGCGGAATCAATGTTGTTCCATTCATTCCTTTTGCTTCCAACGGCTGATCATTGTTACAAATTTTACTCCCATCAAGTTTGGTCTTGATATGCGTCCATAAATCCCTCGAACAATTTATCGAATCAAAGTCCTTACCTTTCTTTTATGATTGAATACACAATTTGTCTGAAAGGTAGCGTAAGATCAAGTATAGAACTATAGAAAAACAAAACTATTTGATGACCAAAAGATGATTCCGTGGATTTGTAGAAATAGAAGAAACGCTGCAAACCTCACATGATGGTTTACACAATTTAGCTGCCACTTCATTAAAGACCGGAAAAATACTTTGATGTCTGAATAATGATGCTATGAATTTACATGAATAAAATGATTCTATCAGAAATCTGATGGAAACGTTTGCATCTACTTTGTAACGGTATCTGTTCAAACGACACTATTTGACAACACATGCGTTCTAACAGCACGTTTGATATTATGTTCTTGCAAGACTTTTGTCGGACATTTGTTTGCAGCAACAGCGCATGTGATTCCAGTGTATCATTTGATAAAAAACAGCATTGGAAACCCTAGAATTAATGCCACCTAATAATACCGAAATCTGGAGAGAAATTCAGAGGAAACTTCTTATCAATTAATGATGAGTGTGAAATAATAAAGATAGAACACAGTGTAAGTAAAAGTGCTTTAACCTATATAATTAGCATAATTACTTTTTAGTTCATTCATCTTATTTATAGACCTGTAACTTGTGAACTGAGAAAACCAAATGAAAAGTCTTTTTTGTCTGGACTTTTTCTCTCATTAATAATACACTTTGTATGAAATCCATCCGTTATGACAACAATATATATATATATATATATATATATATATATATATATATATATATATATATATATATATATATATATATATATATATATCAGGAATACAATATAATACAATATCTGATGAGTGATGGGACTATTCCATAAAGTGCTCGATACAGTCAACATTAAACATTAAGTTGATTTAGAGTAGAACTTGAAATATAATCAAGTAAGGATTTGAACTGTTAACTGAATATATATATATATATATATATATATATATATATATATATATATATGTACATATATATATATCCATAAATATTCAGTTAACAGTTTAATAAAAGGTTGAGATAAAATAATTCGTTGAATTCGTTTACTTTTCAGTGAGATTGCTGATGTACAAGGTGACGTCATCTGGTGTAAAGTCAGGGTGCGTCTGTTTCAATTCAATGGGGTGCCTTTTGTACATAGGATCCAGTATCTTTTTCTTACCTGCAGGAAGGAAGCGATATGAAGTCTGCTTTGAACAATCATTATATATTCTTTTGTTTTTTCCTCTTTGCTTAAGGATACTCAAGCATTTCTTTGAATTCTAACGGCGACATCCGTTGAGATAAGCTTTCAGGAAGAAAACAATTGCGTTCTGAAGGAATAAAAATGGATTATTTATAACGCTGCGTTTTTTGTGAGCACCTGTTTCTTATCATCTCTTATCACGGTAAACAAGCCGAAGGCAAACAGAAAAAGACAAGCCTGGCTGCTGTAGTGTCAAACTCCACTCCTACTTTTATTCTGACAAACGATGATTGTTGAAATGAGTAAAAACTGCCAAAAATACATACAACGATTATGAATTTAGCTCAGTCGGTTACGAGGAAGCCTATTAATAAGTTAATCATTATTCCAAATTACGGTGAGGGAATGTTAATTTTACATATTGGTTTGGTCTAATGTCTGAGGAGAGATAAAGAGTTAATTCCCGTAAATTTGACGAGCATTGTTCTTGTAGTTTCAGTAGAGAATCTAAGCCTTTCTCCCCAAACATCTTTGGCGGGATGCAGTTCCACTGACAGGCTAATTCCACTCTAATCATACAGCTTTGAGCGTACTCAATAGGCTGCTGAATATACAGAGAAATGTGTCCAATTGAAGAGTTTTCCACACTTTTCCCCCCTACCAGTAATCAAACCCGGGACCTTCAGCGTGGGAGGCAGACATGCTAACCACGGAATTATCTAAACGGACATAAAATGCACATCGCTGATTGATATCTATCACGTAGACCAGTAATTGTCGTCTCAGTAATATTCACTTTTCTCCTTCCATCATTATCTATTCCATTAGTTTGCTGTCAAACAGAAGCAATTAGAATTGGTGTTGGGACTGACAGTTTCGTCGAAATGACATTTATTATAGAACACGCATAGTTTCTTTAAAATATTGCGGGGTTATTTACGTATATACAAATACATTGTCAAACCCTCGCCTAAGTTGGAGTTGACTTTGTTTTTCCCCTGTGAAAAGAACAAGATCAATCTTCATCAGATCTACGGGAGTAAACTATTCAATGTTTGTCTATTCATCATCATCATCATCATCATCATCATCATCATCATCATTATCAGTCTTTTAATGTCCGTCGTTGGACATAGACCTTCCCCAGGATTTGCCACACTTCTCTATCATGGGCGTCGTGGAGCCAGTACTTCCTGAACTTGTCTGGCTCGTCTCTCCATCTAATATTCTGCCGGCCTCAGTTAGGCATGTGATCTCGGGGGATCCATGCCGTGAGTCATGATGTCCATCGGTTGTCTGCCATTCTCGCAACATGGCAAGCCCACCACCATTTGAGATTTTCAATTGATTCTATGATGTCCCTGATTCTTGTGTTTTCCCGGATGTACTGTGCTGTCTTGTGGTATCTCCATGTGAGGCCCAGCATTATTCTTTCATGTGCACGTTGCATGGTTCTCAATTTACGGGTCTGTCTCTTGGTTAGGTTCAATGTTTCGGCTCCATAAGTGACTATTGGGAGGATGCATTGGTTATTACGTCACATTAAACCAAACCTATGCATAAAAGTAACATTCCCTACCGTGATTTCAAATCACGACCAAGTCATTGGGAGGCAGCTCTTTTTCCAACTTAGCTAAACTGAAAAATTTCATATACCTACGAATTTATTTTCCATATAGAGCTTTAAACAGTAAACATTAAAAAACTTTTTCAATAGATTTTTTTGTGTCACTTCAATCACACACACACACACACTCACACACACACACACACACACACACACACACACACACTCACACACACACACACACACACACACACACACACATCTCCCAACTTAGGAATAGAGCACTATGGTGGATGAGGAATTATGCGTGAGTAAATATATCGCTTAAATCCAACTTTACTGACCGTCCAGTTCTGCATAGGGCAGAGATAAAATGCCAGCCTCTGGGTCTGAAGCGAAGGTTTTGATCCTACCTCGTGGTACTGTATGGGATAATGGATAGTCCATAGCCAAACTGGAGAGCTGTAATACCACGAATCAGCTGTCTGTGGATGACATAATTATTTAATTATATATATATACGCAGCACAAAGGTTGCAGTAATCATTTTCAGTCAGAAATGAAGTAGGAGTGGAGTTTGACCCTTCAGCAGCCTGGCTTGTATCTCTTTTTGTATTCGTCACGAAAAAAAAAAAAAGAAAACGCTTACCTCAAACCAAATTTATTTTTCTGATGATGTTCTATTTTCAATACTGTTAAAACAAGAAGGCAACAGCATTGAGTGAAAATCATCAACATCATCAGCAATAGTAGTAGCAGTAGTGGAGGTAGTAGTAGTAGTAGTAGTAGTAGTAGTGGTGGTAGACTAGCACTCGTTGTCTATCTACGTTAAATGAACGAGTTGCATTCATACTCCTAGCTTATCTGTAGCAGTTCATTGTATGTCTGTGTTATCACATTACCCACCTCCTCTCTTTCTGTTTGTTCTGGTGTGACTAAAAAACCAGCAAACGAAGAAAGAGACAATGCATTTACATTATAAGACTAGCATAGTACCTCAAAAATTAAGAGATCTTTAAATGTCAGACGTGGAGGAATAATTTCAACGTAAATGAATTCATTTATTTTGCCTATAACTTTGAAAAAGATCATTGGCAAACCAACTTTTACTGAGAGAATCTTATCTCTTCTTCTCATCTTTGTTGCTGACAAAAAGTTTGGGTTTTTTTCTTCGGATATTGCATTTTACGCTTGGAGAGGGTCGTAGAAATTGATAAGCCCAAACGTTGTGTCAATAACAAAGATGGAAAGGAGAAATTAGATTGTCTAAACAAAAGTTACTATATTTATTTATTCATGAATTTATTTATGAGGATGAAATTATCTTGCAAATACTAAGTTAAGAGCTTTTTGGCCCTTCTAATTATTCATAAGATCACGTATTTTTTGCTTCCGTTTTAGTAATGTTAATATGTTGAAACAGTGAAGACTGTTTTTATGTTTATTAAATTTTAACAATACAGTCAACAGTTGAAAGCTTTTTTGTTATTCTCACAATGAATACAGCAGCCACAGTAGCAGCGGCAGTCGTAGAAGTAAGAATAATGTTTTAGACAAACACTCAGACACATAACTGAATGTTTCATCGTATTCGAATACGCGATCCTCTCTTTCTGTTTGCTTTAGCGTGACGTAAACAGATAAACTTACAAACAAAACAGAGAAAGCAGTTTTTATATTATAAGATATTTGCAAAATAAATAAATTCTGAGATACCACGCAAATGCAAGAATTGTTACATGAAAAAGGAAGAGAGAAATATTTTCGTCACTGATACATTTATTTTGTTTTACTGACAAGAAAAAATAGCAATTTTACAAAGAGTTTAATAATTCACACTGAGCCTTACAACAAGACGTGAACTCCAATCCATGACCGTAGAGGTTTCAGGACTCGGACAAATAGTGTCGTTTTTTTGGCTGTTAAGCAGTCCGTGCAGATCAAGGTGGTCTTTGCTGGAATGGCCGCTGACGTCTTAGCAATGACCACCAGAATCTGTTCCAGCTAATGCAGTTTTACATTTGGTGATAACAACAAGACAAGTGCATCAGGAACCCCAAGGTTTCCGTTTCAGTTCTATGCATTACTGAGAGACTGTCGCTTATTTATTCCTTAGGGTGTAGCAAAAGTATTCTCGTTTTTTGTTTGTTTTTTTTTGTCACGGAGTTTAACACCGAAGTTTATTGTACGCATCAAAAGACTATCCATGATTCCATTCTATTACTAGCATCGTTATCATATGTATCATATCATTATCAATACTAATCAGCAGTACCTTTTGTTGAAGATGTTATAATGGTGGATATAAGTATTAAGAATCTGGCAATTGTGGGGCATTATTTTAAACTGGGCCCCATAGCCGCTGAAGCTGCTCAATGAATTCAGAAAGTGGAAGGAAATGAAACATTATCTGATCGTACTGCTGAAACTGGTTCAAGCGTTTTAAGAGTGATGACATCCCTTGAAATGGGGCCCAGAAATGGACCGCTATCAGTTCTCTATTATGATGGTTTTTAAACGCAAGGTAAAGGAAACCCGACCACCAGAACTCGAAGATTCATAATAATAGTAATAATATAGTGAAGTCATTGATAGTTGTTAGATTTGTACATGAAATAAGCTTTGGTGTTGAGGTCTGTATAAAACGAAAATGCTTTTGATATACCAAATTATTTTTGTAGAGAAATGTATTGTTGTTCTGTATTTCCTTGCATGGTGATATCTATGTCACTAGGTCATCTAACTTGACACTCCAACAATTAAAAAAAAAAAAAAGAAAAAAAATACTTCGGTTATGGAGATCTCACATCAGGATACATTGACCCTGGCACCTTTAGTAACCTCTGTTAACAAAAACCTAATGACCAGTTTGTAAATAATGTCCATATTATCGGAGTATCGGTCCCCCAGCGTGATCTTGATGGCATCAAGTAGGGGCTGCTCTGCAAGCTGAAAAAAAATGATAAAAATAAAATTAACAAATATTGATTAATTGTTGATTGTGGTTTGATATTAAACCAGGTAGAGGTGTCAAAATATGCAGATTATGGACATTAGTTGCGAGGCTACGTGCTGAAAATGTACCATTACCTGAGTAGCTACGCTTTGATCTTTCATCGTTTCAGCACGTGGCCTTGTCCCCAATGTTCAACATTTGTGCATCCTGACACCCCACCTGGTATAATATATAGTAATAAGATGATACTATAAAATAAAATAAGCAATACTTTATTAACCTGATTTATGGTAGAAAAAATGATTTATTTTCATAAAATCTTTATTCTGGTTTGCTAAACCGAATCTTAACTCAGTTTTCTTATAAGCTTGCAATTCTTTAACGTATCAAAGAAACGAACAATAGATATTACATTTCTGTCGTCTGCCTTATTTGTTACAAAACTCGCTGTTTTTGAATGTTTGATACCAGCAGTGAAAGATTAGTTACAAAATTCCACGCTATTCTAACCCCATGGAATAAGAATATATACCCCTATTGTAAGAGAACCTTATGATATTTGAAGGGCTTTACTGTCCTGTTGGATGGGAGCAGATCGACTACAGGATTTTGACTGCAATATAGTGTATATTGTATATTTTGCAGTATATTGAGTCGCTTTTTCAAGCCTCATTTCTTTAGACCCAAACGGCATTGAGTCCTGTATCTTTCATCACTGGTTGTCTATGAAAACAGAACTGCTTTTTCTGTAGTCCTGAATATCCATAGACAAAATCAAAATATCTATTTATCTCTCTATCTCTGTCTCTCTCTATCCCTGTTTCTCTGTCTCTCTGTCTCTCTTGCCACACACACACACACACATATATATATATATATATATATATGAATGATACGTCTAAAGTCCACAGGACGAATGGCCAAGAACATCTGACGTTCACAAGGAATGTCTGACCACCAGAATCCTCATCTCTGCCTTGCTGATGAAAAGCTGAGAGCGATATGACATAAGCTTCTCTGAATGAGCTGCTGGAAGGACATCCATATATATATATATATATATATATATAGACAGAGAGAGAGAGAACGGAAGAAGGGGGGACAGACAGAAAGAGACAGAGAGAGACATACTTAAAGAGCAAAGTATACAATAAATGCATAATACCAGCTATGACGTATGGGTGCGACACCTGGAAACTTACCAAATCCCTCGAAAACAAAATTAGAATATTATAGAGGGCAATGGAAAGATCAATGTTAGGAATAACTCTTAGCAATAGAAAAAGATCGACATGGATCTGGAAGAGGACGTAGCGCAGTTAAGTAGGCAACACAAATGGAGATGGGCTGGGCACACAGTGAAAAGAAAGAACAGAAGATGGAGCGAGAGGCTAACCAATTGGTGCTTGTGGGATAGTAAACGTGGTATGAAAAGACCAGATACGAGATAGATATGTCTGCTGATTATACGTAGCGGAAATAAGGTGCAATCACACTCGTCATGGGAGGAGATGGAATTTGTTCAACAGTGGAATTATAACAGCTGCTGCTGATGATGATGATGATATATATAGAGAGAGACATACATGCATACATACGTATAATTATATACATATATATTTATATATATATGAATCTTTTCATATCTATCAATCTATCAATCTATCTATCTCAACCTGTCCATATTTATCTCGACCTTTTCATATCTATCTATCTATCTATCTGTCTATCTATCTATCTATCTATCTATCTATCTATCTATCTCAACCTGTCTATATTTATCTCGACCTTTTCATATCTATCTATCTATCTATCTGTCTATCTATCAATCTATCTATCTATCTCAACCTGTCCATATTTATCTCGACCTTTTCATATCTATATATCTATCTATCTATCTATCTATCTCAACCTGTCTATATTTATCTCGAACTTTTCATGTCTATATATCTATCGATCCACCCTGTCAGTTGTCCGCCTCTTTATCTACGGAGTGATTTCCTCGCTCATTGAAATACATGCGTGCTCCACTCCCACATTCAAACTTCAAGTTATCAACTGAATCTATGGTTGCTTCCTGAGAGCTGATCATGAAGCAACTGCCGTCGTTTCTCCTCCTCTATAAACAACAAGAAACGATAAGAAACAAATTATAATCTATAAACGATAATCTATAACCGACCTTCAATGCTCAACTTATTTTTGACCATAGCTTCCGACAGAACGGAGTCTTTTCCATTTAGTATAGAATTCAATCTCGTTCTCTGTGTATTCTACATTTTTTTCAGCATTTACGTAAGAAAAGTCAATTTAGCAATTCCAGAATTACGATGACCTGCCGTTCTAACAGCACTCTTTCTAACGGTGCTATTTAATGATAAACGCGTTCTAACGACAAGATTGTTTTTATATCCTCGAAAGACTGTTGTTTGAGATTATACTTTCTGTCGAGCAAATTAAAAAGTTGGTAATTTGCTTGGCGTATCCTTTTAATTTGCATGCTGTATTTATCATTATAATGATAATTAAGAGAACAATTTATACGGCGTATTTTAATAATTTGTACAGCATGTCGTATTTTTTATCATAAATCGGCAAAGTCATTACAATGGCACTCCCCGAGGGTGGCGTAATAGCAGGAGTCCATTGTATTATTCTTGTCATTCCTTCCTTAGTCCGCTTCTGAATAGGTGTACCCTAGACACCCATCGTTAAAGCACCCTCGACGTTGCAGTTATAATGGAAAATTCATTATGAAGGAAACATCGCGAGATGTTTATTGACTCCTGGTAAGAGATCCCCAAAATGCTGTAGAATACTCCAAAGAATCCAATAATCCAACTTACACAAGTATTGTAAAAATGTATCTTTATTAATATAGCTAACCATTTATAAGTTATCAACCATTTTCATTTGTTTTCCCGCGTGCTGACACCCCGTACGGTTCTGGCTTCATGATTAGCGAGTCAGTCATGCAGGCCTTGTCTATAATTTTTGTTGGAAAGCCAAGACTTTAAATTTTGACCTTTTAGGCAAGTATGCCCTTCCCATTTGGAAGATTGGTAAAACTCAATGTTCTCAGTATATCTCTGAAAAAATAACTCAATGTTCTTCACCAAATTTCCTACTCTGTTGGACTTGATACCAATCTAAGCTAAATATCGGGATGTTTTTCGTCCAGACTAAGTTTGTATCGGTTCACAATGTTCATGAAAGTCGGAAAAAAAGATTTTTTTTCTTGTTAAGTTACACTACGTCATATGATTCCGTTTTTATGGATCAATTATCGAAATAAAAAAGATAGAAAGTATAAGAAAGAAGGAAATAAGGAAGAAAATGTATGCACATCACATATATTTATAATCTTTTAATTCCCCAATGAATTATGTTGCATTTCGAACGATATTTATCCTTCTACTTTTGATGCAATGATTATAATCATTATCATCATTATCATTGTTTTGCTCCTTTTAATGGTGATCAACTTGAAAAATCAGTTGGAAACAAATAGTTATATTACAGAAACAAATGTTGCCAAGTGCTGTGAAATTGCGTATACAACGTCGCAGGTTTTGAATAGAGTCTGTTTTTTATTTTTTTTATTTTTTTTTATTTTCTAATTATTAACGTCCGATTGTTCAGTTCTATGATCTGATATTTTTTGCACCGTAGGCCGGTTTGAAATCTACTGTGTTCTTGCATATCGACCGACTGGGGTGTTAATCACGATCGGAATATAGGTGATTAGTCAGCTACAAGTCAGTTATTAGTGGCAAATAAACTTAATTACGTTTCTAAAATGGCTTATCTAACAAATTTAATATTGAGACCCACCTGAGCTCCAGAGGGGAAAACTTTCATTCATTGATTACAGAAATATTTTTGTCTAAATAATTTCATTCTTAGAGTCAAGTTGCCGCGTAAGTCAAATATATTCGTATTTGGGGATACAAGGGCGTGTCACGGAATAGGGGAGGCTGCTGCTGATTCATATCTTTTTTTATCTCCAAATCATATCGTTCTTGCGGTGCCCAATAGCCTTAACCGGTACCAAGCCACAAAAATGAGTATACCCATACTAACAAAATTGAAAAATTCAGGAGATATTGTACAATACACAGATGTGGATAAATAAATACAGTATCACCCATAAATGCATTTATCCCTACCACATATTCTATAGAAAGTTAATTTACTTAAAAGCCTAATGTAGCTGGACTTTTTCATTTATTGTGGAACATCACATAATTCCAAAGCTGAATTGGTTGCTTTGCCTGATAATATTGGATTAAACCCGTTTTGGTCCGCTAGAAATTTAAAAAAAACTGCCATCCAAGAAGAATTTTTTTTTAAATGGTAGCGTGTACTCATTTCTGGGTAATTCTATTCAATACTTCGTAGACAAAGGTAAATAAACCATCTCACCCGTCAGTTAATTAACTATTGTCTACCATTGTCATTTCAAAATTGGATGCAGGTTGTTCGCTGCAGCGTATTGGTTATCAGCGCTGAAAACAGAATTTACAAACCGACTTCAAACCCTGGCTAGAACTACTCGTGTTAACTTTTCATAAATACCTTCGAGAAAATCCGGTCTGTTCCATCCCCAAATGTTTTACCAAAGATCTTGTCACTGGAATGTATCAATTAATGGGCTATACTGTATGTATTCACTCATGTGTATCTTTGTGTCTGCAAAATATCTCCAAGAGTTCTGAATTCTGTTCGTATGGGTGTACTCATTTTTGGACTGAAACTTATTCATATTTTCGGCAACAGAGCAAATTTCGTGGAATGAAAGTTCATGGTGTGAAGAAGACTTGGTTGAATTTCCGGGTGGAATTCTTTTTCGATTAAGAGGTATACTTTTATTTTTAGTTTCAATTCATTTGTGTACACGCCCATGTTTGTCCATACAGTATTACCAAAAATTTCAAGAGTATACGGAATGCTTTTAATTAAGCTTCACATTGACAGAGGTATGCACCCTTTTTGTGTTTTCTAGCATTGATTTTTTTACAACTTGATTATATTAAGATTTTAAGCAGTTTCCGAATCTCGAAAGTACGGATGCAGTGATTCGCTAAAATCTTTCACTGAACGTGCTGAGATTTCAAGCGGTTTCTAAGCACTGAAGTTATGACGTGATACTTGAAAATCATTCACTTAACGAAACATTAAATAGAAACGAAGGTATTCAATAACAGGTCTGTTTAGTAAGTTGATAGAAACCCTCATGTAACCAGCGTCTTTGGGCAATACGCTGTGTTGAAGTTGACAAATTAAAAAAATCAAAAAAGGGGTGATCAATGAATGTGACTTCTCTCATCTCTCTCCTCTCACTAAATACTATGAATTTTCCAAAAAGGGGCCTGAACACAACCGAGCTAGGGACCAATTTAGCATTAAGTTACCTTGTGAGTGTCCCCAAACCTTTCAGGGTGGATTTGATAACCCCAAAAAACTTTTTCTCTCTAAACATGATAAGTTGTAAATGTTCCCGTTTTTACCTTTCCAGCTCCATTGGTGCAGCCTGGACTCATGACATATACATGCATCACCAACCAGCCAGCCAGCCAGCAAGACCAACTTGAAAACTGAAGAAACTATGTTGATTGTTTTGGTAACAGTTTTGATTGAGATTTAAAAAAAAAACGAACGTTAAAAACAACCGAGGAACGAATAGAGATCGTGGTTGGTTTTAACACAAGCAAAAACATGTTGAGATTTCAAATGGTTTCTAAGCACTGTACTTTTGCAATAATTGAACATCCGTAGCCATCAAAGATGTCTGAAGCCTCTATCTTTTTTTTTTCGTACGTGTACGTTTTTGTTATTTTTGTTCCAGTGCCTCTGGTCATACCGTTTTGTCCACTGACTTGAAAATTGGTGTCAGTACTCCATTAGAATGCCTCTTTTTTGACATTTCTCGGCCTTATTTTGATGGGTTTATTAATAACATCTGGGCCTTCCAGAATGTAGAGGTTTCTAGATCTTTTTTACTCTATTTTAGATGTTTTCCAGAGGAGAATACGTTCTGTCTTAAGTAGAATTTATCCTTCGATGGAACTTTTTTACATGACTTCAAATTTTGACGATAAGGTTCTTCGATTATTGACTGCGATACCGAGTCGTGGTTCTTTTGTGTTAATTACAGAATATCAGTATGGTTATTGTGAGGCAAAGCAAACTAAGCAAGACTCAGTCCTTAGTTGCTTAGACATTTGCTGAATAGAGCTTGTCTAGAAAGAAAGAAATTGTTGTGCCAATTATTGGAGTCTGTAAACATGTCTTGAAACTCTATGATTTAGCCATACGTAAATAATACGTAAATAATCCCATCATTTCTTTACGGTAGCTATTTCATCTGAGAAAAAAAAATGAGAATTGACAGTTCTGACAATAAGTTGTCTTCTTCTATGGATTAGGAAAATGTAAAAATAAACCCTCGTCATCACAGTAAATAAGTGAACAACCGTTGCGTCGAAAATGCAAAAGAAATCCCATCGAAGAATATATTTGGTCATCATGAATTCTATTCATGACATCACTGCCCCCCTCCCCCCAAAAACATCTGAAATGGCTTAGAAAAAAACATTTAGAAACATCTGGATTCTGGAGAATTTAAAGGTAATACATAAAATGATAATAAACCAGTCAAAATAAGGTATAAAAAAGTAAAAAAAAAAAAAAGAAAGACAAAAATCAATGAAACCAATTTCGGGTAAGGGTCTAGTGGAGTACTTATGCCTATGATGCAAAGTCTGTAAACAAAATCTGGTATAGCCAGGGGCACTGGAACACACAAACACGCGAAGGAAGAAAAGAACAAACGCAAAAGTTTTCCTTTCAAAAAAGATAGAACTCTTCGCCATCTTTAATAGTTACGGTTGTTCAATGATTGTTGACAGGTTTTTGTTAAGCTCCAGTGTAGAGTAGATTTTGTTTTTCACTTGTAAAAGAAACAATCATCATCATCATCATCATCATCATCATCATCATCATCAGTCTTTATAGTCCGTCGTTGGACATACACCCTCCTCATGATTCACCACAGTTCTCTATCATGGGCGCCGCGTTGCTAGTACTTTCTGAATTTGTCTTGCTCGTCTCTTCATCTAATATTCTGCCGGTCTTGGTTGTGCATGTGATCTCGGGGGATCCATGTCGTGAGTTGTGATCTCCATCCGTTGTCCGCCATTCTTGCAACATGGCCAGCCCACTGCCATTTTAGCTTTTTAATCGATTCTATGATATCCCTGATTCTTGTCTTTTCTTGGATGCACTATACTGTCTTGTGGTCTCTCGATGTGAGGCCCAGCATTACTCTTTCATGTGCACGTTGCATGGTTCTCAATTTGCAGATCTGTCTCTTGGTTAGGTTCCGTGTTTCAGCTCCATAAGTGACTATTGGGAAGATAAACTGGTTATACATCCTTTTTTTAGGTTTAATTGGATCTTCTTATTTTTGAAGGTTGAGCAACCATCGTTAAATTCAGGGGAGTAAACTCTTCACTGTTTGTCTGCTCCGTGACGGTAAACCAAACGATATATAGGATTATTATTTGAAGATAAAAAGAAGGGACATAACTCTCAGACACATGCTTTCAAGAAACCACTAAATAGATCTTCATTTTCAATTGATTCAACAGAGTGAGAATTTTACGGAGTTTTAATCTTTTAAAAGAAATACTGTTTATACTACAGCATATTTAGAGACCGGCGACCAAAACTGTTACCGGAACTATCAGCAGTTTCGTCAGTTTTTAAGTGGGTTTATGTGTTGCATGTACAGGCTGCAGCGATGAAGCTAAAAAGCTTAAAGTTTTAGCATTTACTTCTTATGTCAAGAAAGAACTTTCTTCTGAATTTTTAGAGATGAGATCAATTATTAATCTAATCTTATGCTCAATTTGTCACTTAGTTTGTGTTTTTTAGCTTTCGAACTTGTTTTTATTTTTTTTATTCGTATTTATACAACAAAAGGTGAGAGAAGCAACTTATTCTGAGATCAACCCTTTCCCTAATTTTTTCAATTGATCATCCTCAACATGGCATGCTGCGAAAAGACGTTGATCACGTGACAATTTCTACTGAAGCATTGAACAAACTGTTTTTAAATTTCTATACTGACTTGGATATCAAGGAGATTACAAGATACCTCCAGTCGGCAACAGAGCCTCCGAAAAGAATCTAAGAAGACTGTACAAAGCTGTTCCCGCCCACCCATCCCAGCCACATACACTGTACTAAGATCCACGTCTTTTAGCCATCCTGTTTCCATCTGTTGTAACCCTTTTGGCACGCCATACTACGTTCACAATCTGGTAAACGATAGAATCAACCTATCTTATTGATTGACATATCGTATCAACTTGGACGTTTCGATACACAACTTTACCCAAAGGACTCTAAGGGCCCCAACTTTTTTTAGGCCGTCCGGGAGCCAGTACGATGCACAAGCTACACTCTCCTCTCAGAAGTTCCGGTCGACAACAGTACAACTGAAGGCTGTAGATTGTTCGTAAAAACATGTTCATATGCGGCAAATATCTGAATATTTCACGAATCAATACTGGGAGATTCGATCTGAGATCAATTCTCTTAAGTACCGATCAAACTCGATATCTAGTTATTCCTGGAAGAATAACACTTTCTATTTTAAAAAAATCAAATAAATTCTTTCCATTTAAACTAATTGCAAATCATATAAATAGCATTTGATACTCGAGGCTGGCAATATTTTTGTCTCGCTAATTGAAAATAAAGTAATTACATTTGTCGCCAGGATTCTGTTCAGTTTTCATCTGAACAAAAGAAATCTCTCCCATGGTGAGATTGAATGAACTACAAGACGAATCACGTATATTATTATTGCCTCTTCAAAATCTCGCCTCTGCAACTCTGTGCGATAAAATATGGATCATTGCTTTTCCTCTTCTTTGTTTCGTAAAATAATCGTTAAGCCTCGAACCATTCTTGAATAAGATGCGAGCGTTGGTTGGTCATTACCTCTGCTAACGAAGTTGCGAGAGGTACTTGTATTCACTTGGGTGCTTCTTTCTGTCTATCTATCTATCGGTCTGTCTGTGGTCTATTTGTCCACACTATATCCCCCAAAGTTCTCGATCAATTTTGATGAAATTTCGTGGAAGGTTGGACCATGGTTAGATATGAATGAATTTGGGGCAGATCAAAGAACTTCGTATATTCATCTATCCTCGTCACCGTACCTTCATACAATATCTCCAAAACTTCACTATGAATTTCAATTATATTTTGTTGAAGGGAGGGCCAGAGGCTAAGGAAGAATCGGTTTAATTTTGAAATAGATCCTGGAATTTATTTGGATTAAGAGATATTTTCATGTTTTTCGATATATTTATGTACCTAATCATATTTGTCTTCAAAAGTCTACAATGATAAATCTCAATGAGATTTTGTGGAAGGGGTAGCCCATGGATTAAAAAAGAGTTGATTGAATCTTTGGGTGCACCCAGAAATTTGTTTTTGATTGAAAGATATTTTGATATATTAAGAGGAAGCTGACTATAGTCCTAAATATGGAAAGCCGAATGTTAAAGTTTATGGTATAAGTATATTGCGTTGGGAGAAGTATGCCCTCTCCGAGTGCTTTCTAATTCAGTATGTGTGAATACTTTCTCATTCTTTTCAAGATGTGCTAAATCTGCATAAGTTAATGCATGTGTAAAGACGGGAACACACTGCAATCACACCATGTGAACTCATGTGTGCAGGCAAGTTTAATGCTTACTTGAATCGCTGGGAGACACACTGCTGTAACGGCTGCAAATCACGTGACATCACGGGCACTAATTTGTCGGGTGCATGATATGTTCTCCAACCTAGACAGGGAAAAACTTCTGATTAAAAATGTTATATTTGGTGACCACAAGTAAAATCACGTGAGGTAACGTGAATCTTACTGCTGCGTTTCATGATTTTGAGGCCTTGTCAGTTTCCATGAACTCAGTGATGTGATTGCAATGTATTCCCGTCTGAAGAATGTGAAGATGAGGAGTGGTGTCACATAAATAAAAATGTATGTTTGTGGTCATGAAAGTCTTTGGGTGTGCGTGTGTGTGTGTGTTTAAATGTGTACACAAAGTGTCTCCAAAGCGACAGATATCGCCCACTTCGGGGTCGATGGAACTATCCAAGGGGTCGAAAAATGCCTGAGTATCAAAAGAGAGTCGATAAATATCGTTAACCTTCCAGGTTGAAAGCTCATATTCATTTAAGAAATAAAAGAACATGAAATACATTTGTGACTTATGTATAATTAGTTTTTTTCATTTACTCATTTATTCTGTATTCTGCTTACTGAAATATACTCGTTGATATTACAGCCCTGTGGAGAAACAACCGGAAGTTACCACCTCAGTGTTCAGACCACACCAGAAAGCATGGTTTGGTATGCAGAAACCCTCAACGATGTACATGGAAGTTGCACATCTACTGAATCAACATTTACTAGGCCAGAGCCCTTTCCAAAGGTGCATGGTTGGAAGGGGCTGGACTTCATGGAATGTTGAGCAGCCTGTCATTATCATATAGAGTGTTTTTGTCGAACGTGACGACGGCTTGAAGTACTAAGATTGCTTCTCTTCAGTGTCGTCAATTTACATATCAAAGTTTAGATCTATAATTCAAGATAGAATATCTATAATCGGCATCTTTTTATGATTCATTTACATTAGATTAGATTTTTATTCATTTATATCAGATTTCTCGAGAATTGCTGATCTAAGCAGCTTGAAATTTGACACTGTATTGGACTAGTGTATGAGCTGACTAATATATCTGGCGAATATCAACTTCGTACAATGGCAAATTTCCAGGTAATTACGGTGTACACACACGTACGTATCCCGGGATCCATGAGAGATCACGGATCCTGCGAAGAAAACAATGTTCTGAAATAGTCTGGGTCCTTTAGTGTACACGCTTGTTGGCGTCGGGGTTACAGGGCTTTAGCCATAGGACCGTTATATACGGTGACCAGTAAACAGACGGCGGAAAGCGTGCATTGAAACATCAAGAATCATAGTATACTTGTCCGTCCCTGGCTTTTGAAGCGCGTTGGGTAAGGCATTACCATTTTCTTGATGGAAGTTATTAGACTATTTGAAGTACGGAAATATTGTCATATGATATTTGAGATCATGAAGGTTTTTCCCTTTTTTCGATCCAAACGAATTAGAAAAACAACAATCTCGTCCTCACAATCACTAATTGAACAACTGTTGCACCAAAATTTTAAGTCATGTAAAAAAAAATCCATCCAAGAATACGTATGGTCAGAATGAATTCTAATTATGACATCACTGGAAAACATGTAAAATAGAGTAAAGAAACATCTAGATTCGGAAGAATCTTGATATCATTAATAAACCCATCAGAATAAGGCCCAAACTTTAAAAAGAATTCTTCCGAAGAGGTCTAGTGGAGTACTGATGCCTATTCTTCTCACTCATGGGTGTTTTATTTAATGGAATAATAAACTGAAGAAAGTAGCTCAAAATATAGAATAGAATATTTACTAAATACTTCACTCCGTAGAACACAATGATACCTGTACTACTTAGGGCACCCCTTCATCATTCAGTGAGATTTGTTAAGTGAGATTTGTATAATGTCATAAATGCAGCAGGTGAACTTTTATTTACGAAGCTTTCGGGGTATCCTTCCATCTGGGGCACGGGACAGGTTTTGAATAACTTTTCCACCCCCACCCCCAGCTACGCCTCAACATTTAAGCATTGTTCATACTATGCGTTTTGAAATGTATTTCATAAATTTATTCGACCATTTTAGGCGAGAAATAAACATGGAGTTATTTTCATTTTCACTTCTTTCAACATTTTGAGACATGTCAATCCTTGAACTCCAACTTTCAATTATCAATAAAAATCATTCTTTACGCGAAAAAAATATTCAAAGTCAGTTGTCTTTATATGGCCTTCAGCTATAGATAAAAAAATACAGTTATAAAAAATTTCTATGCTGAAATTCATGAAACATGCCATTGCAGTTTATTCTTAGTCATAAGAAATTGGCAATTTTAAGTTTATATCTGATCAAGCATTCAGTACACATATACTTTTGTCACAGGCAAACAGAATGTGCAACATAAGACTTTTGCCCACAGTGAATACTAAACATTAAAGGAAACATTTATCTCAAGCCTATCTCAGATGAAAATTGAAAAATCGCAATATAGAAGAAAAGAGGGAAATGTTTACTGCATTTGCAATTTGACTATACCACAGTAATCTCCCTTTGGAACATCTAAGTCGTGCAGATTCTCCTCAATGATCACGTTACTAATCGATAGAACAAGCAAGCATCTTAAAATATCATATTCATTGAGCGAAACCCTTATTAATCAATAATCAATGTGACCACCAAATATTAGTTCAAAAAAACTTTTTAATATTTTCTATCGATTAGTAAGCGGAAATCATTTTGAAAGTTATGCTTGATTCTTTAACAAACCGGAATCCATTTCATTCAGCAAAGGAAGTTCATTTGAGGATTTCTTTATGACATGAATTTTTCTCAAATATCAAGCGTTATTAATAGGAATATAAGAACCATTTTAAGTTTGATTCATCTAGGGAGTCCTCTATAATCCTCAATAATCGAACATACCCTCAATATTCACTAAACATAACTCTATTTAAGAGAGAACCGACAATCAAGACGGATCTGGTTAGTCATTCAATAGAAATCGGCAGCACGCTGTGTTAGGGTGATCAATTAAAATATTAGAAAAAAATCTGATCGATGAATGAGGTTACTTCTCTTGCCTCCCGTTGGGCAGTGATTATTAAAAAAAAGTCTGAATTTTTCTAAAATAAAATGCTACTGGACACAAACTAAGGGAATAATTCAGCATGAAATTACATTACAAATTAACCAACCAACCTATTTAGGTGGGTTTTCAAAAATAAGAAGAACGTTTTTGTCAAGAAATAATAAGGAATATATATATTCATTTACAGCCCCTTAAGCGTGATACATGCATTACAAGCAAACCAGCAAGCCAGCCAGAGCAAGTTAAAAACTGAAAAAAACCCATGTTGACTGTAGTGACAGTTTTGGTTTACAATTTCTAAAAGCAAAAAATTCGGGAGAAAAAAGGGAGAAATGTTTCGTATATTCATCATTTGACCATAGAACAATAGGCCCTCCTTGGAACCCTCGTCTAAGTCTCGCAGATTCTCCTAAATGATTTTTCTCCTGATCGACAGAATCTTTACGCGAAAACCTCATCAATCAATATTCAATAAGACCACTAAATATTGATTTAAACAAAGACATACTCTGTTCAAAATCTATGACGTCGTATATACCATATTTTGCAACATTTGGCAACATTTTTCAATATTTGTTTCTGTAATAAAACTGATTTCAATTGATTTTTTTAAATTGATCTTCGCTTATACGTCCGAAACAAAAGTAAATGATCATTGTATCAAGATTGAAGGAGAAATATCGCCGGAAATGCAGCATAATTCAAAAAATTATGAATATATGAATACAGTGTATGTATTAGTTATTAACACAGCATAGTCTGCTTTGCCGTCTTTCTTTCTCTCTTTTTTTGCTTTCCTTCTTGTACTTCCCATTTTTTATCTCGAGGATTTATCTTTATAATATGACGTTGTGTGACGTAAAAAAGGAAGACATTCTTCGTTATTCATGCAAATTTTGTTCGAACGAAAAACTGTTTGGCATTCAGAAAATAATCGACGTTCATTGGAATAAAAAAAAAACTCTTATGATACCTGCTATACAGACCCGTAAGCTGAGAACCATGCAACGTGCACATGAAAGAATAATGCTGGGCCTCACATGGAGAGACCACAAAACAGCACAACACATCCGGGAAAAGACAAGAGTTAGAGACATCATAAAATCCATAAAAAATCTCAAATGGCGGTGGGCTGGCCATGTTGCAAGAATGGTAGACAATCGATGGACATCACGACTCACAACATGGATTCCCCGAGACCATATGCGCAACCGAGGCCGGCAGAATATTAGATGGAGAGATGAGCTAGACAAGTTCAGGAAGTACTGGCTACGTGACGCCCATGATAGAGAAGTGTGGCAAATCCTGGGGAAGGTCTATGTCCAACGACGGACGCTAAAAGACTGATGATGATGATGATGATGATGATGATAGAAAAAAAAAAACGGAAATTATTTTAAAAGTTATGCTCGATTTTTTAACTACCTGGTTCTCTCAGTAGAGAGAGTTCACTTGTAGTTTTCTTCACAGCATATATCCTCCTCAAATATCAAGCGTTTTTAATAGGAATATAAGAACCATTTAAAGTTTTTTCTCATCTCTGGAGTTATCATTCTCAATCTCAATTATCAGACAAACTCTCAATATTCTTTAAACATAGCTTTAATTAGAATAGAAAAAAAGACAGGTCGATTATTCATCCAATAGAAACCGTCAATTGACAGTTGTCTTTTTGGCAGCTTGCTGTATTGGGGATGATCAATCAAAACATTAGAGAAAGGGATGATAAAGGAATGTTACATTTCCTGCATTCTGGGCGGTGATCTTTGAAAAAAGTATCTCTCAGAAAAAGCGTGAATGCTATCAGACACAAATTAAGGGATGAACCTACATACATTACAGACTGACCCTACCTCAACTATTCAAGGGAGAGAAAAATGCCTTTTCCTGTATATATGAGTCAGTATTTAAAGTATTTAGGGTCCTTTAGTTCCATTCCTGCTGTCTGTATCCACGATGACTTCATACATACCAAACTTGATTTTTTTCCCTATTAGACTAAGTTTAGTCGTTTTTAAAGGTTGAACTTGCTCTACCGAAAGCTTGCCACCCCAGCGGGATTCTTTTAAAAATAATGACCTACAACCAATGCATCCTCCCGATAGTCACCTATGGAGCTGAGACATGCAACTCAAATAAAAGATCGACCATCAAACTGAGAACTATGCAACGTTCACAGGAGAGAGTCATGCTCAATATCACATGGATAGATCACAAAACAGCACAGTATATTAGAGGAAAACAGGAGAGTCATAGAATCCATTAGAAAACTTAAATGGCGATGGGTTGGTCATTCATAAAAAATGGCAGACAACCGATGGATATCGTAACCCACGACGTGGATCTCCAACGATTATATGCGCAACAATGGTCGAGAAATATAAGATGGCAGGACAAACTTGGCAGGTTCGGAAATTACTGGTTCCCCGACGCCTATGATAGAGAGATTGTAGTAGTCTATGAATAGTACAAAAAATAATAATGTGCAGGTAATGGAAGTACTTTATCTTAGAACTTAAGAGAACAGTTGATATTTTTGTCAAACATTGGTAAAGAGAGCCAAGATTAAAATATCAACGATGAGAAGTCACGTCGTTATATTTTCTTTTGACTGCATTCTGTTTTCTTCGAAGATCACCGTTTATTTTGGCACCATGATGAATTTGGATCAAATTGTTTGTTGAAAAACAGCAATGAAACTACGTTCACCCGATAACACCGGATAACCTTGCTAGTCAACACACAAACAGAGAATCTTTGGGTCCATTACACAGTACCCCAGCCTCCTAAACTTGTAATTAAAATATTCGAATATTCTCGGAGAGACACCACCCGAAATAGGGAAGGTCGGCATTCCATTGATCATAAAATTAATTAAAAACTAAATTTGGATGGCATTTTTTGTCTTACAAACTTAAACATAATTAAAATACTTTTTAAAGATTTGGTTTGAAAGCGAGTGCGAAAAGAATAGTTGTTTGTTTGTTTGTTTTTTTAATTGAAGCCACATTTTGTACGGATATTGATGAAAAATAGTGGTTATAAAAAAATGGCGACCAAAATTTCTTGTTTGCTTCCAGGTATAGAAAAGAATTCAAAGGTAATTAAGGCTCTAAACAGGCCAATTATTCACCAATTTTGCTGGATTTTCTGCTTTTACTAATGATGTTTAAAGAATTTCTTCTTGGCAACCAGTCACTAGCGGTTATACATTTGACAAATTATGCGTAAAAACAGATAATTCCGAAAATAGATCCGGGCTTTTTGTCACCGCAGATTCTTTAAAAATCTGCTCAAATGATACGAACCATACAATGAACGACTGGAGCGATCAAAGATAGTAAAAGATTCTTTGTGCATGAGTTTGTGTATTCCAGCGCTCCTGTCTATACTGTTTTGTTCACAGTTTTGACATCAGTATTCCAACAGATCCCTCCTGAAAAATATATTTTTGAAAAAAAAAAGGCTTTTTGACCTTTTTTAATGCCTTATATCGACGGGTTTATTAACAACATAGGTCCCCAAGATTCTTGATGTTTCTAGATATTTTCATACTACCTTAGATGTTTCCAGTGGACAACACCAGTGATGTCTGACCATATTTATTCTTCGATAGGATTTTTTACATGGCTTCAAATTTTGACGCTACGGTCATTTCTTTCGTTCAATCTGAAGTGGCTTCAATTTCCGAGAATTCTACCAAAAACTGTACTCCTCCAAACAAAGACTATAAACCAACGAACTGTATCCGCAAAGTGCGAGCAATCATATCGAAGATTTCCCAGTAGTTACACCATAAGAGCTGAAAAAGCCATCGAACAAAGAAAGAAAAGACCCATACACCAGATAACACCGCAATCGATATGCTCAAAAAAGCTGGCAAGGACATTACTTGGAAAGTAGCAATTCTCTTCAACTCATGCCTAAAACAAAGTAAAGTCCCAGAAGATTTGAACACCGCAATCATGATGCTTTTATTTAAAAAATAAAACCTGGAAGACCTCAACAACCACAGACCAAAAAGTTTACTCAACTACATCTACAAACTTTTCACAAAAATCATCTCCAACCGAATCCCCCAAATGCTAGAAAAAAACTTTCACGGGAGCAAGCTGGCTTCAAAAGTAGCTTTTCGGCCGTGGACTAATTCCATTCGATAAATAAACTAAACGAGAAAGCAGTAGAATACAAATTGACCCTCGCAGTAGCATTTATTGACGTCAAGAAGGCCTCCGGCTTCCTATCACTCCACAAGATATATACCCCGTATACGTTAGAGTACTGCAACAAATATACCGTCACAGAATATTTTTTCAGGCTATATAAAGGCTTGGAGCCCTTTCAGCTCAAAAAAAGGGGTAAGACAAAGTGATACCAGCTCACCCCATCGCATCACAGCCCGCCTCAGGATGACCTTCCGAAACCTAGACTGGGAGAATAAAGGAATAAGAAAAGACGGTGAATATCTGAGCAACCTTACATTTGCAGACGACTTTTTTCAAAGAACATCTACGACCTCTAACAAATGCAAGACGAACTGAATGAAGAAAGCGAAAAAGTTGGCCTTCACACGAACTTTAGCAAAATAAAGGTAATGCACAACAATAACGTTGGGAATAAACACTCAATGATCAAAATAGAAAATGTAGAACTGGGAAAGTAAACCTCTACATTTACTTGGGATTACAAATCTCCATGACATCGTCAAAAGAAGAAAACAAGCGAAGAATCACTCTAGGATGGCAAGGTTTTAGCAGAGCAAACTCAACCTTCAAGAATAAGGAAGCCCCATTAGTCCTAAAAAGAAGAGTATACAACCAATTTACCCAATCGATTGACCCTCAAACTGGGAACTATGCAACGTGCACATGAAAGAATCATGCTAAAGCTCACATGGAGAGATCACGAAACAATACAATATATCGGGGAAAAATAGAAATCTGAGAGATCATAGAATCCATTAAAAAACTGAAATGGCAATGTGTTGGTCATGACCATAGATTCCCAGAGATCACAGTCGTAATCAATACCGGCAGCATCCAAGATGGAGAGACGAACTAGACAAGTTCAGAGCGTATTGGCTCTGCAACGCCCATGATAGAGCGGTCTGGCGAATCCTGGTGAAGGTCTATCGACGATAGACGATAAAAGACTACTGATGATGATGATGATGATGATGATTAAAAACCTGAGATAATAATGACATTCATAACAACGTGGATTGCATAAAACTCCACCTTTTATTCCAACAAAAGAGTTTTTGATTATTTATTTGGGTAATCCTAACTGTTCTTATCACCAGTTCATATGGTTTTGAAATTTGGTTATTAGGCCAGGGTTTGCCTTTAGGCTGAACCAAGGGTTTATATATCAGTCTATTTCAGTAAATTAATGTCTATTTTCATCTATATCTTTCTTTTTCTATCTATTCGTCTCAGACTCCTTATATGTCTCACATGCAACTTAGCTCAGTTTGATTTACCGTGTTGTGATAGTCAGATTTTTCAGAGTAATCATAACGGTCAGTATATGATGAATAAACAAATTTAATAATTAAAGTGGCGTATAAAATTACGATGCAGTATATAGTCCTCTGAAAATACTGCTATTGGCGTCACTTAAGTCCCCCAAATTAGTACTTAGTACTTCCTTCACACTCCTGCCTATAAAATCAGCTACTTCCGTCTCTTTCGCTCGCTCTTTCTTGCTCTGGTCCTTCAGGCACCACGTGGTTCGAGGGAGCCAGATACCTATCGTGCCGAATTGATAAGGTCTGTCTATTTCCATAGACGTGAATTATGTTTTAAAGTAAGTTTCTCTTCCTCTCCCCAAATAGAATTCTTATTCATTATTGTATATGCAATCGATAGTTTGCATTATTGATATTCTGCGATATGAATGTCCTTTCATTTGCTCAATTACGTTCTTTTATACATAATTAAATGATTATATCTTTATTGAAAATATATGTCTTTCTGGCATTTCTTTTTCCTATATTTTACTATTGTATTTGATTTTATTAACAAATAGTACAAACAGAATACATATGCTTCATACCAATGATGAACCAATCCACTCAATTTCTGCCATGAAATATACGTCAAGGAATTCATCTCCAAGGGCAAACTGAACCACTGAGAACAATAATCATTCCTAGCAAATTATATCATAGTGTTCATATAACTCGCCTGTCTCTCAATCTATCTCTGTTTATGTCTATCATACCTATCCATGCCAGTCTTTTTCGATCTATCTATCTATCAGAGTCTGTTCAATCAATTTATATCTATACATTTATCATTCAAAATCTATTCACGTCTTTCTCTTTAAGCAAGATAGCCCAGTCTATTTCCAAAGTGTATCTTGCGTCTCAGCCTCTGCTAGACAAATATAAACCAAGTAAACACCTATATCAGCTTTACGAAGGCGGCCAAATGCTAACAACGTTCTTTGTAATATTAATGATCATACCAACTTCAACAAAGGGTAGTTTTCTGGCTTTGAATAGATCCTTCCAAGAGAAATTGAAATTGACCAATGAGAAACTGATTAGGAATATCTCTTCAAAATGTCAGAATCTCTGGAACATTTTGATAAAGAAAATAGGAATGTCAGATAATGAAAAAACATGCACTTCCGATAACGAAGTTCTGGGTTATCTAAAAAAAACCTGCACTGAAGTAAATTACGCAGATTACAGAATAACGAGAAAATGAACATAAGCATGTATGCAAAATCGTTCTCTGCTTTACCATCGAGGAGGGTGTTGCAGGGTTAGGCAATTATCAGTAAGACCCAACCCAGTCTATTAAGCCTCTGCTTACGGCACCTGGTGGTCAAAGTACTGACCAGGCTCTACATAGCTTAACTTCACTGAACTTACGAGAACCGATCTTTCTGAAACGAGTTTGCTGGGATTCTTTGGCCTCGGGGCGTGGTCCCTCAATCCTAGTCCTTCTAATGAGTGCTCAGGGGAGAGGCATTAAGTACTGTTTCAAAATCTTTAATATGACTCGCCAGCAGATTGAACGACGGCTACCGAACCCAGAAATAAAGGTAAAGATCATCATTTCTAACACAGGTGACGCGATAAAAATACTTCTGAAATGGAAAATATCTTCGAAAAACATATTTGAATTATGAAATTAGGTGAAACAATTCATTGTTAGGACTTATCATCTCATACTTGTTGGTTTCGTCACTATGTTTCGGCTAAGTCTACAGTGTGGGAGCGTCGAGTGTGGTTCGCATTAACTACACTAGTAGGGCCCTGTAGGAAATTAGATTGCTCGCTATAGCGACAGCGAAGGTAATCAAATGACGTTTAAATTAATAGACAATTCAGTATGGACAAACCGTGATATAAACAAATACACGTACGGATAGATAGTGAGTAAAAAGATCTGAGTGAAGAAAAGCGGCTACCGTACTGCTTGCAGGTTCGATTCTTGCAGCAGCCCTTTTTGCTTTAATTGTTTTGTTTTTTTTTACGCTGTCTAGTACAAGTGATGCATTAACCGTGGAACAACAGGAGGTCATTTTAAATAAGAGATTGTATATAATATAACGCAATTTATAATCGTAGATATTGAGCAAATTGAGATAAATAGATAGATATGAACAGACATAGATGGATTGATAGATAGACTGACAGAAAAATAGATAGATATTAACAGAGATGGAGTGATAGATATATAGATAGATATGAAAAGATATATATATATATATATATATATATATATATATATATATTGAGATAGATATATAGATAGGTATGAGCCGACTGAGATAAATAGATAGAAAAAACCGGACAGATTTAGAGATTAAGGTAAGATGGAGAAGAAAGATCGTAGAAGTTGGAAGTTGCTGCATGCAAATCGACCCTCTCCAATCCTTCATTTTGTAGACGCATTCTTCGGTTCAATTTGACGCCAAGATAAATACTCGAGGATTAAAAATAAATCCCAAATTGCCGCTGAAGAAGAATCGCTACTTGGCAATTGTATGGGGGATTAGAGTGGAATTGCAGATCAATTCTAATCCAAGGAGTTTAAATCCTTTGTTTCACTTGGAGAAGACTGGTCACTACCCTGGAACCAAAATTAATTAGATCTTGCAGTGTTGTTTGAAAGAACCCTAAGGAACTTTGGTTTCTTTCGACATAGTTTCCAATTCACAATGTGCAGCATACTTCCGTAGGCACATCAGCTCAAATTTCGTTACTGTTTCAGCCGTAAGACATCAAATAAGAAAAAAGGTTTCCAACAGATGGAAATGGATACGTAGAGCCGTAGGTGTATTGAAAGATAAGCATATAGGCAAATAAAAAGAAAAAGCATAATGGGCAATCAAATATATATATGTATTTGTGTGTGTGTGCTATTTATTTACTCTCCCACCAGAGCAAAATATGACACAAGGTCAGGGCTCTACGTGGGGAAAATAGCGGACACTTTTGAAAATAGCTCCAGCCGATGCAACTTTGGTTTGCTAAGTAACCAAAGCGACCATCACCACGAAAGCGTCAGGTACGAGCCCGACCTGTTCCGTTAAGTGCAAAGGAACAGTACTGCCCTGGGGCACCGTATCCCCCACAGCTGGGCCGAGTAATAGAAAGGGAACCTGAAGGTTCCCAATGCGCTAAGCAATGCGCAGCCTCAGCAAAACCTCATTGGCTGACGCATTGCACTGGCGCACCGGTCTTTGACACACACCATTTCCAGCCCATTCGACAGGCGCCTCAGGCTCTGTCGGGGAACAGATACCACACCCTAATCCATACCAAAAAGGCCAGAAAAAGGGGCGTGTGCGTGTGTGTACTCTTTGGTCTCTCCATGCGATATTGAGCATGATCCTTTCTTGTGCACATTGCATGGTTCTTCGTTTGAAGGTCTATTTTTTTGTTTTTCACCATATTTCTGCTTCATAGATTACTATCGGAGGATGCATTGGTTGTTAACCTTTCTTTCCAAAACTAATGGGATTTGTTTGTTCTTGTATGATGAGCTTGCTCTGTCGAAAGCTAGCCAACTAAGGATGAATCTTCGTTTGGATTCTTGTTATGCGTTAACCTTTCATTAATATTAATTCATGGCACCATTACGCAGCAGATGGGTGGAGTGGGGTATCGATTACGAGCACAGAAAGCGTATTGTATTAGAGTTTCGTCTGAGGCTGTTTTACATTTGCTCCATACCAATGCTACAAGAAGAGGCATGAATCCACTTCCACCTAATCAGCCACGGGTAAATAGGACAATAAGAGTCATACAGTTCTGTAAAGCAATTTTTCTATGAGAATGCTACCCTGGGAGAAAAGGCCTACATCTTTAGGATTCGGCTTTGGTTTAAGGATTGGAGTTACGGTAAACAGTTTGTTTTTTTAGTCAGTTAGTTAGGGCAAAAGTTAGGTTTTTTATGGAGCATTTTGACCGATGCCATTGAAGTGTCCGTCAGTCTTCCTGTTTGTCTACACATCTCCGAAAGTTTCCAATGAGATTTCCATAATATTTGATTCAAACAATTATTGATTGTCAACCAAAACCGTCTTAAAAACTGTCAACATAGGTTCCCTCAGGTTCCAATTAGTTTATGTAAGTATGTATTTATGTACGTATACAGCGAGCCTTCGGCAGAGCCAGCTCAACTTTAAGAACAAGAAAATCCCATTATTCCTGAAAAAAAAAGAATATAACCAATCAATCCTCCCGAAGGAGAAGTAATTTATTCACTGATCACCCTTTTTACAAATCACAATTTATCACCCCTAACGCTGCATGATACTGAGAGACGCTGGTTACGTGACGGTGTCTGTTGAGTGACAAACCAGACCTGTCTAATCTATCTTTTTTTTTGTTTTTATTTTCATTTCTGCGTCCCACACAACTGTGACGCGAATGGCGAAGTGGACTGTCCAATGGTGACACGAAACGAAGCAGAAAATCAATCAATCAAAAATGAGCATTTGAACAGGAGACTAAACGTTTCCATAACGACGACGACGATAGAACGAACGGACTACCAATTTTATGCATCTACGATCACCTGGCCACCCTAGGCTCCCCCCCACACACACTAAGCGTATAAAAGAAAAAATACAGTGCATTTTTTTCTTTTAGATTAATAGTTTATTTATTTTCTCAGTAAAATCTAACCATTGCTCGTATTGAAATCTCTATGTCAGACAGAAAAAAGAACAGAATAAAAACAGACTGCAGCCAAAGGCTCGGTATCGTAAATGGTAAATCAGCTCGCGCGTAAAGAAATTTCCCCGAGGAAAATAGATACAAGTTTGAGTCTTACCTGAGACCTATTCTTTATTTCTGTTCTACATTCCAAACTACTACTCCTATCATTTTTATCAATACTATTATAAGAGTGTTCACACCAGCAGAAGGGAAGTCAAAGGTCAGCAAGTTTCCTCAATTATCTGAGACCCTTTTTAATGCCGAATTTGGCCAATTTCAGTTCTGCTGTCGTCTGGACGACCTCAGTACAAACCCAGATTCCTAGTTCATCCAGCTTTTTTGCTAAGCACTTGGGGACCGTCTCGTGGAGTCAAGCCACTCCTTGGCCAGGTGTAGATATTTATCTTATTTTCATCCACCTCTTACATCTTCACCCTATGGTCTGCTTGGACATCGAAATCAGCTATTTGTTTGCTGATTTGACGTTCTTTTTACTTTAACCACTTCACCGAGATCTTGTCGCATGTAAACAAAGATGGCTACGTATTACGCGATCGGGATGATAAGGAATGGTTGTATGTTTAGATTTGATTGACTGTAGACGGAGGCTACGTCGCCTCATCACCAAGGCAGCTCTCGCATTGACAGAAATCAAAGGTTGAAGGGATATGAGTTGGAGCTTCCCTGGGGGCTAATTATTTATTTCTAATCCATATTGCTTGGTAGCAGTCATAGACTTATAGTCTTGGATTTGCAATAAAGTGTAAAAGAATTTTTATTGGAAGAAAAACTTGTCACGGAATTAGGAAATAAACGTTCAAATAGGAGTAGATTTTTTTAAATGTTCGTTGATTCAAAATAGTGCTTAAAATACCTAGCTGAAAGGTTGAAATTCTCACTGATTTATGTTTTGGAATTACCAATCGATTTTTAGCACCTTCCTCAGTATCTTCCCAGACTACAGACTTGCCATGATGTTTACAGGCGCCATCCTTCCTAAAATTTATCATTACCTATCTTTATTTCCGCTCCATAGGTGACTATCGGAGGACTTATTGTTCGTTGGCCTTTTTTTTCGAATCTAATGGGATCTTTTTGTTTTTGTATGATGAGTTTGCTCAGCCGAGAGCTATCCAACCTAGGGTGATTCTTCTTTTGTATTTTTATTTTGTGCTAGCTATTTTTTCGCAAATCCTTAATCGTCATTCGGTGATTGTTGCTAAGCACTTCGCACTCGAAATAAAAAATCAGTTTCCGGTGAATCTCTAACTCACAACTTATTCATGGCAGCTGCTTAACCGATTACGCATTGAAGCTCAACCAATAGGAATCAGCCAAATCTGGCCATATATCTAAATCCTTCTCTTATTCGAACGCCACTGCCGCCATCTTTGTTAATATTACTCTAGAAGTATTGTATTTTGAAAGTATGCTACATCTTAGACAGTGGTCCCCAACTTTTTCTCAGTCATGCCCCACTTTTTTCAATAAGTTTAATACTTTCCCCCTTCCATTTAAGCCTAACACGTGTAGCTTTTTGTGAAAAAGTCCGTGGAAGCAGCTACTAATTATAGAATTTCCTCTAATTCCTTGATGCGAACGTCACAATCGTTATTGATAATCAAAATCTTTATTGAAATAAATGAAACGAATCAAACACAACGACAAAAAGCTAATACTATAATTAAAGTCAAAATTATTTTAAGAAGCAACACTGGTAAGAAAAATTCAAAACTTCGGATGCACTGTTATACTCCATCTTGCATCACCATGATTTGTATTTTACCCAATAGCCTTGGACTGCTCGAATTTCCGCCTTCAGTACCTCCGATACGTGAGTTGAACAAAACAATATCTTTATACGAACGGATATTCAGTGTGCCAAGCAATTTTCTCTAATCAGCAGAAATTCCCAAAAGACTTGCGATGAATAAGTCATTGAAACGTTCTAAGGAAGACGCAAGGATCAGATTTTTTCAATTTTTTCACCTGTCAACTTGAAGTATTTTATAACATAACTACTCTTTTCTTCTTTTTTTGTTGCTGGATTTAGCAACCAGTTTATTTGTTTGGGCTTTGCTCCTTGTTATTTAAGTGTATGACAGAATGACTAGTGTACATAACAGTCGCTAGACGCCGGAAATTACGCCTAGCAAACGGAAGTCAAAGAGGCTGAAAAGGCTTTGTAATCTTTCAGTAGAGATTGACTTTAGTTGTTGGAAATTAGACCAGTATTTCCAAACCATTTTTGGTAAACTTCCAACGGAAACATTTACATATTCACAATCGCCCCCAATGTTTGTCCTTATATGCAAAAAAGGTATTTTAAGATAAATGTATACAGTTTTATTATTTTACTCATAAAGGTACAGTCTATATTGATGAGATTAAATCAATAATCAAGATAACATAACAGTAAACGATGAAAATAGAAATACTTTTTTACAGTTAGACTTTTTTTCAACTTCTTGAAATTCTAAAGATCTTAAAATTTCAAAATACCTTAAATTCATATAAACGTAGGTTTTCCTTGTGTATTGATGGATGTTCATAATTTTTTATTTCTCTTAACCCTCTGGGCTGATGACCATCAACAGGTTTTGCACAAATTGTTGTCAACTTTGATTCTTTTTAAAACTGTGAATCACCCATTATGTACAATTTCCATTTGGCTCCTATTTTTGATCAAATTTTGAACAGATACTACACTTTAGTGAAAATATATAAGTCTATTATTTTGTGTGTTTTTGGCTTAAAAAGATAATCTTATAGAAATTCAACTAAAGCTGTAAACTTGCTATTACATTCAATAATTCTGCAACCGTAGCGTCAGCATTTTGAGTAAAAACAAAAATTCCATCGAAAAATAAATATGGTCAGAATAAATTCTATCAATGACATCACTGGCGTCTTCAACGGAAAACGTATAATAGAGTTTTAAAAGATCTAGAAATATGCAAAGACCACTGAGCTGATGCATTCGACAGAAACTGGGAATCTGTCTCTGGCTGACATACTTTGTTGGGGGGTTGTCTCTTGAGAGACATGACGCTTTGCCTTCAACTGAGATGAACTGGAAGGGACCGAGTAAGGAGGAGAGAAAAGTAAGGAAAAGGCAATGTTAGAAAGAGTCGTGAAAGAATATGATAAACCTGTGTGCATAAGGTCCTCAATAAGTAAAAAAAAAAAAGCAACAGAGAAAAAAACAATTTTAGAACGGAATTTAATGGAGTACTGATGCTAATTTTCAAATCTGTGAACAAAACGGTATGTCCAAAAGCATTGGAACACACGAACACATAAACAAACATGTGTATATATATATATATATATATATATATATATATATATATATATATATATATATATATATATATATATAAAGGATAGAACCCTCCGTATTCTTTGGTGGCTACGGTTGTTCATTTCAAAAGGTAATTCCTTGAATGTTTATAAGTTTTATTGGAATCAGTGATGGGAGTTGGGGTCGGGGTAGGGTACGGTTTATGTCAAGAAATTAGTATGGTGGGTGTGTAAGAATTCGAAAGCAATTTCTTACTATGCTTGAAATATAGAAATGTGTCTTATCATTTCCGTAGCGTGGTAGACACTGTATGGTCGTGTTGATGATTGGAACTCACATGCTCTATGAAATAGGGATCGAAAAGGTTAATCATGTGCACTCTCAATACAGAATCGTTTATTTCAGTTGGCTACGATCCTTGTAGTTTAGGAAAGAAAGTTTTTGGTGAGTAAATGAAGTAAGTTAGTATTTTTCCTCGGAGATGATATAGTCGCTTTTTATATCGGTTGATCAACTGAGATGGGTATCCGCTCGAATGGTATAATGTTTAGCACGCCTACCCCAAACGCAGAAGTATGTGTGAAGAGTGTGGAAAGCTCTTTATTAGGACAAATTTCTCACAGGTACAATGAATTATCTATGAGTAGAATGCAAATATATTGCGAATGACTCAACAAAAGAAATTCGTTGAAAATGGGGAAAAAAAGGATTGTCAGTGGTCAGGAATCGATACGCACATTAATGAAAGAAAAGGGCTTTTATACGTTTAATATAAATGCATTACAAAAGGTTCTACCATAGACATGCATTAGAATTCAGGTCGCAATCAGGCTTGAGGGCAAACGTTACCGGGAATATATATATATATATATATATATATATATATATATATATATATATATATAATTAATAATTGTATTATCCACGGACACCTATTTTGTTATATTACAACTCTTCAGTGTGGCAAGAGACTACCAAATATCCCTTACAGTACCTCGAGGTAAGGTCGAAAACTTCGCATCAAACCCAGAGGCAGACGTTCTGTCCTACGCAGAACTGGTCGGCCAGTTGGACCAAATCAAATGATATATTTACTTAGGCACAATTCCCCATCTATCAAAGTACTACTTTCCAGAACTGAAAGAGCATTGCATAATAGCAGTAGTAGACGAGTGCTCAACCGTAGAGAAGGGAGCGTCATATATATATATATATATATATATATATATATATATATATATATATATATATATATGTGGTTAGCAAAGATTTTTTAAAATTTTTCATTACTAATTGTACAATTTTTTCACCTGAAAAGACATTCAAATTAACCATTTTAAAATCTATTTCAAGTGAATTAAAATGTACAAAATGTAATGAATCATTAAACAAACCATCACTCATTTTATAACTGCTTTTCTGATGGTATTGAGCACCCTTTTAATACACTAATACATATACCTACGCTTGTACATTTATTATTGTTCTCTCATATATATATATATATATATATACTTGCATATGCCTGTGTATAACTTGATTTTTTAGCACGGTTGATGATATGTGTATTCTGTATATTTTGATTGGCGAATCTAAAGTCTGTCTTCAAGAAATTTCATATCCAACCTCAATAGATCAATGAAGAAACTGAGAATTTGGCCAATCACGTTCTTGAGAAGCCGTTCCAACCTCCGCCTTGAGTGCATGACTTTTTCTCATCTAATGAGCATGATTTATTCTGAACATATTTGCATCCTCCCAGATCTTCATAAACAATCTAAGATACTTTTTTCCTTGCTGTGATATAGATTTTATTGGCTTCCATCATTCATTGGGTTGGCTGAAGAATTTGGAAAAATCATTATCATCTTGAACCCATGACCAAGAACTATGATAAACTTTTGCAGCGACTGTAAAATAACAGGCATCAGAACAAGGTGGTTCTTCTCCGGTCCTTTAAATAATTATATTTTGTCTCGTGTGGATAATAAGCCGGGGCGATCATTTGCAATGGTTTCTGTCATCTTTGTCGACGTCGTCTCTATTGGATAACTCCGTTATTTCATTTTAGTCAACGGAGTTGGAAAGAGGTACATGTATTAGGTCGAGCCTCTTCGTCTGTTTGTTCGTCACTTCATTAATCTGTCCATTCGGCATCTACCGAAGTACTACCTGAATTTTATGACAGGTGAGCAATGAGGTAGGAAAGAGGTGATGAAATTTTATGGCGGATCCAGGAATTACTTTCTTATTCAGTGATATTTTTCTGACTCCTGTCCACACGATATCTCCAAAAGTTCTCGATAAATTTCTATGAAATTCAGTGAAGAGATAGACAATAAACAGCAGGATAATTTTTAATTCAATTATAAAGCAGATTCTTGCGTAATTCTCTACCTTCGGTCGTAGTTATATGTCCAAACGACACGATATACCCAAAGGCTTCCAATGAATTTCTATAATATTTCCTGGGAAGGTGAAAAATAGACTACGAAAAACTTGACTTGATTTTTCAAGTTCATAATTGTCTCCCCTATGTCGTAGCTATATTTCAAAAGCACATTATATTCCAATTTTTTCCTATCCACGAGATATCTCAAAACGTCATAGATACATTTCAATATAATTTTTGGAAATAAACCTCGGGAGAAATTATCAAATTTTGGATCAGATTCATCTAGAAGTATCTCCCTTAGGTGATAATGATGTGGTCAGAATGCCATGTCTGCCTCACGATATCTCCGGAAGTACGCGATAGATTTGATTGAGAATTAGTGGAAGAGTTGGGAATATAGTAATAAAGAGGTTGTGGAATTTGGGGGCGGATCCAGTATTCTCCTTTGGATTGAGAGATATGTTTTCCGTTTTCCAATTACATTTATATATATGCTCATAACTGTCCACTCAATATCACCAAATATCATCGAAGAATTCCAATGACATTTGCTAGAAGAGTGGACAATAGACTTTGAAAGATGTTATTGAATTACAGAGAGGCTCCATCCAAGATCATATCTCCTACGTCGCAGTTACATGTCCAATCAACATAATATTGCTAAATCTTCATGTTGGTCCACACGATATCCCAAAAAGTTCTCAATCAAAACAGATAATTTGTGGAAGGGTGAACAATCAACAATGAATAGAATGATTAAATTCTGGGGCGAAGCTACGCCCAATTACTCCCTCAGCCCCAGACAGGAGGGAATTATTAGATTCTGGGGCAAAGCTTTGCACAATTACCCCCATCCCCAGACATTAGCTTTGGCAGAGGTATGCACTCTTTTAATAATCTCTAGTTCCTTGATATCCTCGTATGTAGGCCAGTGGTGAGATTCTATCAGGGAAGGTAGATTATGGCCGATCCGATTGTTTGCTAACATTTAATAAGCAAAGACATTGGGGCTTCTTTTTACAATTGGGAAAAGTCCTCAGTTCTTGACCGATCTAGTAGAAATTTTCTTCTAATATTGAAAAACTCCAAGATCGAAAAATGGTGAGTTATGTTTGATCCTATTATTTGTTTACACATCATATGTAAATAACTATATTTCAATAGGCACCTCAATTACTGAATATGTACAACGTTTTGAAGGATGTGATTATTAGAATTTAAAAAAAAATGATTAACTTGGAGTTAAGAGTCCAAATAAACTACTAATCACCTACCTTTTTCTCTCTCTTTCTTTCTATCTATCTATCTATATATATATATATCTATCTATATCTATCTATATATATATCTCTATGTCTATATTTATCTATCAATCTATCTATCTATCTATCTATCTATCTATCTATCTATCTATATTTACATATATATATATATATATATATATATATATATATGTTTGTTGCACGAAGGTTTCTGATAAACGTTTGCAGTGGCTATGAGATAACAGGCAACAAACTAGGGGCGTTCTTCTTTGGTCCTTTCAGCATTTGTTTAAGGGGGGTCACCATTTACTCGGATCATCCAATTTCTTCTTTCCATATTCGATGCTAACACAACGTTTTGGACAAATCATTGTACAACCTTCTTCAGGTGTGATATGAAATATCTGTAAGGATAGAGAGTCTCTATTTTATTGGTCTCCTCCTCCTGTGGTGCTATGCTAAAGAAAACTGTATGAAACAGAAAATTTGAACATCGATAGCAACGCTTGTAAGTTATTCTCTTACGGCACTGGATACTACATATTGCACCTTAAGAAGGCTGCAAAAGAAAGAAAGATGCTGAATTGTCCAGAAAAAGTTGGAATGTTAATGAATCTTCACAAAATTTTAGACGATACGATTGTTTTCTTCTTCTTTCTCGAGATATCGGTAACCTTACGTAAACAATCTCTACCCTTTACTTATGATTGTTATTTATTCCTAATTTTCACTGTTATTCGCTCACTAAGTGTCCTGGATTATCCATTTCATCTCGAATAGACAGTTCTCATTACGAAAAGTAGTCATGAACAAATCGGAATAGATAGAATGTGCTTGACTGTTCTAGAATATCCAGTTCCATAGCATCGCTTTTTGATTGGTTGATTCTCCAAGTTTGAGGTCATTGATAGTATAAAGAAGTACACGCTGAATCACAGGTACCACATATGTGTATATATATATATATATATATATATATATATATAGAGAGAGAGAGAGAGAGAGAGAGAGAGAGAGAAAGAAAGAAAGAAAGAAAGAAAGAAAGAAAGAAAAAAGAGAGAAAGGAAGAAAGAAGACAAGAGAACATGAGAAAACGAGAACCAAAACCAAAAGGCTGAGATAGACATGTCGATAGACAGGTCTGATCAATTTTCAATCTTCCCATCCATATTCCCTTTATCAGACCTTTACGACATTGATATCGTGTGTATATATATATATATATATATATATATATATATATATATATATATATATATATATATATATATATATATATATATATCAGACGATAGACTATCGCACAGCGCCAGCACCAACAGAAACTACACAAACCAAGCACAAACAACACAAGCTAATTGAGCCAATCTTCTGCTAAAACAACCTAAACAATTTTATCCTCAGTAAGCTTGATGAACTTCAAATCTATATCAAAGAAAACAGCTCAGACATAATTGCACGCATTGAGATTAAACCAAAGAATGGTTAAATACCTGATGACTCACTGCTACAAATCAAAGGTTATAATCATCATGTAAAAAATCTTGAAGATAATAACATCCGTGACTGTGCTGTCTATGACGACTACGGGCTAGAAACAGCTTCAACACATGTAAGGCAGCAGGACTTCAAAGATGCCATCTGGGTCACTGCCAAGAGGTCCAAGTCCAATGAGAGGATATTGGTTGGGTATATATAGAGAGTTGTTCTTGGAAAGTGTAGTGGTTTACTTTCAACGAATCTCCATGAAATTCTCAAAGAAGAAGAAATCAAGCAAAGAATCACTCTAGGTTGGCAAGCTTTCGGTAAAGTAAGCTCAACCTCCAAGAACAAGAAAATCCTACCAGTCTCAGAACGAAGGGGATAGAGCCTATGTATCCTCCCAACAGTCACTTATTGAGCAGAGACATGGAACCTAACCAAAAGATTGAAGCTCAAAACTCAACATGCTCATGGGAGAGTAATTCCCAATATAGCATGGAGAGATCTCAAAACAGCTCAGTATATTAGAGAGAAAACAGAAGTCTGGATATCATGGAATCCATTAGAAAATCCAAATAGCAATGGGCTGGTCATGTTTTAAGAATGGCAAACAATCGTTGGATGTCACGACTCTCAACATGGATCCCCAGAGATCATATGCAAAATTGTGGTCGACAAAAAGTAAGATGGCGTGACGAGTTAAACAAATTCAAAAAGTACTGGTTCCCCGACGCCAATGATTGAGAGTTTAGGCAAATCTTGGAGATGGCCCATGTCCAACAACGGATGCTAAAAGGCTGATGATGATGGTACCTACCCTGTTTTAGCGAACCTTATCCAAACATTCCCCATGTTGTTGTCCTCTAGACCACCTTGCATTTCTGCCTTCTAATTTAGAATGTCTAAACATGTCATTGCTTCCCAGGGAATAGTATCAATCCATTAAAAATAAGGGAAATGGTCGTACTAATTACTAAATTAGAAAGTGGAAAATTGGAAAGTAATAACTGAAAATTGATATTGCCATAAACATAAAAAGGTCATGTTAGTCACTCTGTAGAAAACGCCGTGTGATCAATATGCCCCGTTAGGGGTGATTAATCGACTAAAATGGAAAAAAGGGGTGATCAATGAATATATTACTCTAGGTGAAAAGTGATCAATTAAAAATGATTTTTTCTCCGAAGGACAGGCGTGAAAACTGCGCCATATGGTGAGGGATCAATTTAGTACAAATTTGCATTGCAGATTGAACCGTAATCAAAAAATCATTTTTTTCCTAGCCATAATAA
>OY735225.1:10706343-10726343 GCA_963457665.1 Thysanoteuthis rhombus
ATTGGCCCCATGATGCCCATGATAGAGGGATCTGGCGAATCCAATGAAAGGTCTATGATGGACGCTATAACGCTGATGATGATGATGATGATGATGATGATGATGATGATGATGATGATGATGATGATATCAGATAACGGCCGCCTCAAAAACCAGCACAACTAACTAGCCAAGTGAGCTACATATTCTTTGTTTGTTTGTGCATGTATGGATGTATGCATGTGTGTGTGTGTGTGTGTGAGAGAGAGAGAGAGAGAGTGTGTGCGTGTGTGTGTGAGAGTGTGTGTGTGCGTGTGTGTGTGTGTGTGAGTGTGTGTGTCCACGTGTTCAGGATCACATTTTGCGAGCTTCAATCTAGGAAAGTTACATGAGAACACTAATGGAACAATCTGAAAGTATTTTTTTTTTCTTTCGAAAAAATGTTTTTGTTTTTTGTCTCTATGGTTGTTCAGGTTGATTCTAAATAAAATATCTATTTTTAAAGATGATATTACATAAAAGATAAATTTTTAGATAATTAACTGTGATACTTGCGCGGCCTGCAGTGATTCATTCACGCGAGGTAAGGATGTAAATACCTGTTCCCATCAACCGAAAGAAATCCGAAGAGGATTTTTGCTCCCAGCTTCGGTTTTACTGCGAGCTGTTACAGAGGCCCTTTTCTAGTGTACCATTCAAAAAATCTGACAGCCTTTAAAGGAGTTGATAAAAAACAAACCTGGCCTATGCAGGGTTAAACACTATGCATAAGACTTGTTCGGCCTATTCTGTAAGTGTGCTGCATTGCAATCACTCGGTCGCGATTTCAAATCGCTTTAGGGATATTTAATTTGATATATCAGTCAACAGTTTGCTCCCTTTTATTTGGTGAGAATTGTTATTGTTACGAGGGGAAATAAAGTCATTTCCAGACCTGAGTTTGATAATACACTTCCTGATATGTCCTGTTCATATCACAGCGGTCAGAATACACCAATGATTTTTCTGAGTACCTGAGAAAATGCGTTAGTCTAATTGTTAAAGAGAAAATAAACTAGACAGGGCTGGTTAGTCACTCAACAGAAGAAGTCACAGGGCCAACGTCTTTTAGTGAATGCCGTGTTGGGGTGATCTATAAAAAGACGAAGGGATGATCAACGAATAACTCACCTCTCATGCCTTTTGTTGTGCGAATTTTAGAAAAAAGTATGGACACCTCCAGACAAGAACTAAGAGATCAATTAAGCATAAAATCATATTGTCAGTTGAACCCACGCTAAAAAAAACGTGTCACACGTACAAGTTACACCTATGAAACTAGTGGTCTCGAAATTTGAAGATCAACTCCTTATTATGCAATCTTTCAGGGAGTGGTGATACTCCCCAACTCACTACAATAAGGTTTTAGTGGTGGTTGGTTTAATTTGCAATACTAGCTTATGTTAGATTGATCACTTAATTTGTGCCCGCTTTTTTTTTCTCATTCAGGCTATTTTAGTGATCACCAACCAAAAAGAGGCGAGTAAAGTAATCTATTCATCGATCATCTGTTTTTTTTCTCCATTTTTTAAAAATTGATCAACCCAACACAGCATGCCACCAAAAGTCGTTGATCACGTGACAGTTTCAAACGAGTGACTAACCATACCTGTTGTCTTATTGATGATAAACCCGGAAGTATCAGATTCGCACGAATGCCCGTTATCTGAGATGACATATAGACAAACACTGGAAGGGATGGCTCTTATTCCTGATTTACTGCTGGAGACATCGCCTACTTGACATGGTAGGACGAGTCACCTTCAATTTCATGTCCGTTCTACAGTTGTGGAGTTGGTCACGTAGGATCACGACGAATCTCGCGAGACGATGAGAAGTTATTGAATCACCGTAGACCAACAAGCCAGATGAGCTACATACTCTCTGTTTGCTCATCTGTGTGTATGCATGTTCGTATGTATGTGTGTGTGTGTGTGTGTGTTCGTGTGTGTGTGTGTGTGTTCGTGTGTGTGTGTGTGTGTGTGTTCGTGTGTGTGTGTGTGTGTGTGTAAACGTGCGCACATGCGTAAGTCGAGACGCTCCTGGTATTATTCTGGGGGCTACAACCTTGAACATTTGCATGAGTAGACCATTGGACACCATCAAAAAACATTGTGTTTTGTCCCCCCCCCTCCTTCACTCGAAAAAGGCTTTTGGGGGCGTCTATCGTCATCTTGAACGAATAATGCCCAAATTTTAAGCTGGTATTCTTCAAAGATAATTTTCGATTAAAGCTGTATTTTTGTTTAGAATAATTTTAGATAAAAGCTCTACTTTATAAATAATATGAGATAAATTTTCCATTTTTTTTGTATAATTCTAGATGAAAGATATATTCTTTAGATAATTTTAGATAGTTTTCTATGGGCTGAGAGGGCTACGATGATCCATTTCCATGAGGGGTGCTGATATTCAACTACTCCCCTACAAAGGGTGAACGTGATACAAAGGTGAGTTGGGCCCTCACGCTGGCTATAGCTTCAGCCAACCTTGCTTGGGTTCCACATATCACATTACTACGTACTTATCCGATCATGGTTGCAATACGTGGATTAGTGTAAGGAACGGCAAGCGACTGAAGTGGAAAGCATGAAATGTGAAAAACAGACAGCAACAGAGAGAAGAGTTCGGGGGTTGGTGTAACTTGCTAGATTTTATTATATATATATGTATATGTATATATATGTATGTATTTATTTACAATATATATATACTTATAAGTCTGTTTTATCAAAATAAATGACGCTAAACTACAGAATGTAGACCAATATATCTACCCCGAACAACGAATCTCCATGAAATCCTCAAAAGAAAAAGGAATCAAGAGAATCACTCTAGGATTGTGAGCTTTCGGTAGGGGAAGCTCAACCTTCTAAAACGAGAAGATCCCATTAGTCCCCAGAAGAAGGGTTTATAACCAATGTATCCTCCAGATAGTCACCTATGGAGCTGAAACATGAAACTTAACCAAGAGACCAAGCTGCAAACTGAGAAGCGTGCAATGTGCACTTGAAAGAATCATGCTCAACCTCACATGGAGAGATCACAAGACAGCACAATACATTAGGGAGAAAAAAGGAGTTCGTGACTTCATAGAATCCACTAGAAAAGTCAAATAGCGACGGGCTGGTCATGTTGCAAAATTGGTAGACATCGATGGACTTCACGATTTGCAACGTGGATCTCCATAGATCACATGGGCAACCGAGGCTGGTGGAATCCAAGATGGAGAGACGAACTTGACAAATTCAGAAAGTATTGGCTCTGCAACGCCCATCACACAGAGGTCTGTTGAATCCTGGGGAAGGTCTACGTCCAACGAGGGACGTTAAAAGACTGATGATGATGATGATGATGATGATGATGATGATGATGATGATGATGATGATGATGATGGTGGTGGTGGTGTTGGTGGTGGTGGTGATGATGATGATGATGATGATGATGATGATGATGATGATTACAGGACCCCATCCAATAGCACCCAGTGAAGATTGAGCTTAATACGCAAGAAAACGAATCGCAAAAGTTGGCTGGTGACCACTGCAATATGACAGGCGCTCCAAGTGCCATCTTGGGTCTGTGAATACCTCACCATCGAGTAGAGGTTGGTACAATAGTCTAGCAAACCGTAATTACTGTAGCAAATTTGATTCTCACCGGGGCTGCCAATGAAATTTCAAAGAAATACCCCCCCAAAAAAGACAAAAAAAATGAATAAAATATCAATTTTAAACAGAGATATGACTGCATTTTACTCACTTGTGTATGTACATCTCTATAATCACTCTTCCTCTTCTCTGTGTCATTATAACTAATTTTATATTCTTGAAATATTCGTGATTAATTACACGAGGATATTGACGATAATATTAACTTCAATACAAGTTCGTCATTTTTTGTTTGCCGGGTGTCGATTTTCCACGGAGTTCATAGCCTGGCTGTAACTCGAATTGCCACAAGAGACTTATCATATGGGATTCAACATTTGATTGGTGACTAATCCATCAACAGTTTATTTGAAGATAAAAACAAATCATTTTAAATGCATCAACATAAATATATATAATTAATTATATTCAAAAACTTATTCATTTGTGGTATCAAAAACTCAGAGGGTGAACTAACTTCAAAATATAAACCAAGAAACAAGGGTGGTTGATGAAAACCCCAGATCTGGGGTTGAGGGGAGCCCAGCATTAGCAGTCCTGATTCTCAATGGGTAGATATATAATAGTTCCTATTGCGTAATTCCTTCCCCCAAACATTTCTTAGTTCAGAATAAATCGTATCATAATGATTGATGTGGTTTTATTTGTTTTCACCATATGATGATGTAAAAAAAATAGAATTTTATGTTCTGATGACGTACTTTAAAAAATGATAACGTCATGTAATTCACCCGTTTTATGTATTGAATGGACCATTCAAAATATTTTTGTATCTCCGCTTAATTTTATATCTACTTCTGTCTAATATTCCAGAAATATTGAACGTATACAATAAAAATTTCTTGCAACATAATATTTTAGATATTCTTATATTTTGAAAAGTAAATTGCAATTGTAAAATTGCTTGAATAACGTCGTCATTTTCGATGACAAGTGTTAATTAGTGTTCTAATAAGCATCTCAATTTTAAAGAACAGGAAATTCTATTAGTTTCAAAAAGGAGCGTCAACAACCAATGCATCCTCCCGATTGTAACCAATGAAGCTGAAATATAGAATCTAACCAAAAGAGTGGCGCTCAAACCGAGAACCATGTGACGAGCACATGAGAGAATCATGCTCAACATCACAAGACAGCACAGTATATGGAAACATAAACATCGAGTTTGAAATATCACAGAAACCTCTAGAAAACTCAAATGGCAATGGGTTGGTCATTTTGCCAGAATATTAGACTACTGCTGGAAATCACGAATCACAATATCGATTCTCGTAGATCATATGCCAAACTGTGGCTGACAAAAGATTAGATTACGTGACGAACTAGACAAGTTTGGAAAATACTGGCTCCATGATACCCTGGTGAATTTTGGAGAAGGACTACGTTCCAGGATAGATGCTGAAATGTTGTTACTGCTGCTGATGAATTCATTTCTCGTAACCTTGCGATTATCTTTGATTGAAAAAAAAAGAATATTTCGACAGTTTATCAGCGTTCTCAAATCTTCCGAAATTACTTCAAAGTGTTAAAAAAATTTTGCTCACGACAGTTACTACCTGAAAACCGATAAGACATTTTCATAATAAAGAAAATAAATGTTTTAACAGATATTGACTAAGGCATCCTTGGTAATTGTGTAATAATTGTTTCCGACAGAAAAAAATGTCTTTCGTGACAATTATATGCATAGTTTATAATTTACGACATAATAAGATTCTCAAACATTTGACGCTGATTTGTGGCTTATAAACTGAACTAGTACATCATTACAACTGTCATTAGTTCGATTTTACCTGAGTAGAAATCATAGCTGGTGCTTAGTTACTCATTGACCAAGTTTTGACTTCGTACCAAATTTTTATACACTTATCTAACTATCCACCTTGTTTTTTTTAAATCTTGGTATAAACTAGGTTGAAACAGATTTCAGAGTTGGGAATTGAGAAATAAAAAATCTAGAATCTCGTTCTTGATCTCGAGGAATTCTCGTTTCGTATCTCGTTTTTTCTTCGAAATATCATTTTGTTCCTTGATTCAAAGTTCCAATTCATAAGTTAGAAATAATTTGCACTAACATAAACCTAGATAATTTGATCAACGTTTTGATTGACTACTGTCTTAGTTTTTTTTCTCAATACAAAATTTGGCCGACCACTGATCTTGCTTTTTAAACTATGGTAAATCCTGTAGACGATAGTTCCTGCTTCGTAATTCTGTTGCTAATGTAAATTGTTGTTTCAACAAGGTTCTTTGGGGCTGTGTTTTCTACTTGAAACGAGATGATTTGAAAATGTTAGCTCGAGAGGAAATCTCATTTCATTATTTCTTTGAAATTATCTCAATTCGACTAGAAATGACAGCCTTTAAGAACCTTGTTGAAACAACAATTTACATTGAAAACAAAACAAAGAATAAATTTTCTAATAAGCACCAACTAATGAATTCCTTGTTAATGTTCGATAATCATCTGAAAAAGATTAACCACGAAGAAAATATTTGCACAGTTTATCAGTTAATTACTTTATAAAGTCTTTTTCTGAATATTTTAGTACGGTAAAAATAGAACGTTGTTTAAACATAAACATCAAATTATTTTCTTTCTAAACTCTATTATAACATTTATTCAAAAGATGTTGGTAGTTTCCTTTCATATTCCAGAATTACTAAAAGGTGTAAAAAAAAAGAAAGTATCCACATGACGGTTATTACTTGGAAACTAATTAAACACTTGTATAATGAAAGAGACCAACCTATAACCCGTTGGGTCACCATTTGAGAGAAAATTAGTGCAGTCTGAAGAAAAAATGATAAGAATAGATTGAATAAAGCTGAAAATAATACCCTTTTGCACAGAGAGAAAGGACCTCAAGTTGTAATGAGACTAATTGCTACACCCCGACTAACAAGCCTTAGAGAGAAAAGTAAAGCAAACAGATTGAAAGTTGACGGAAGAAAGTTAGTAAACTGAACAAGAAAAAATCATTGTTAGATAGATTGCTAGATATGAACATAGATAGATAGATAGATAGATAGATTGATAGATGGATAGATAGATAGATAGACATGATCATGGATAGATAGATAGATAGATAGATAGATAGATAGATAGATAGATAGATAGATATGAACAGATTCAAATTGATATGGATAGACTGAAATAGATTGATAGATAAATATGAACAGATAGATATGAACATAGATAGATATGAACAGATAGAGGTATTCTGTGATCAATGTCACGAGGCCAATGTCTTTTGGCAGTGTTGGGGATGTTAAATTGAAAAAAATTGGAAAAATGGTGATCAATGAATGAGTTACTAATCACATCTTTTGCCGGGCACCGATCAGTAAAAACGTCAAAAAGAAAAAAAAACAAACATGGGTGGCTTGGAGTTTTTTCAAAAACAGAAAAAAACTTTTTTTTCTAGATGTAATAAGGAGTAAATGTTGACAATTTCAGTCATCTTGCTCCATCGATGTGACCTAATACATACATTGCCAGCTAGCCAAACCGAATTAAAAATTATGGAAACCTATGCAAATATTTTTCGTAGCAGTTTTGATTGATGGTTTCTGATAGATTGATAGACAGATAGATAGATTGATAATTTCCCTGGCAAGTTTTTTTCTCAGTTGATCACAAACGTATATCCCAAGCAATTTTCATGTAGTTGCTAATTACCCGTATTATTATGCATTGTTCAGGTCAGCTGATTAATGGAATTCATTTGTTGAGTGTTATATTTCCACAGTTGGTTCAAAGTGATTTACAAGGCCTGCAATAAATATATCTAGAGGGGAAGTTTCTTCTCTATTTTATCAAATAAAGTTGTTTAAATTTGAAAATTGGAGGTGACATTTGTGCCACCCTAAATAAATACAGTATCGATTTATCTGTTTCCACTTCGCACGATTGTCAATTTTTGTTCAGTTCTTCCCCAATCAACCAGGTTTTGACTTGGCTAACCACAGATCAAGCGAACATTTGGTTTTGGCCGTGTTTCTCGGCTGGGAAAATTGTCCTTTTCCATTCAGTAAACAACAAACAGTTCCAGTCGATAAGGATCTAACACTGCTGAGCCAATGAAAGAAACGAAAACCTTGGAGACACGAAATTCTTGAAAAATCAATAATTGTTAGGCTAAACAAATTCACGCGATCTACATTACTGTCAGGAAGGCTGAACTTTGGTGCTTTTCAAAATATAGTGGTATTATCTTATTTATTCACATTTTCCGGTGATAAAAATAAGCCTATCGGAAATAAACAAGACTGTTTGCTGCAGGATCAAACTCCACACGACATGCCGTCAAAATACGTTGGTCATGTGACAGTTTCTATTGAGTGACTAATCTGATCCCATTCTCTCTCTCTCTCTCTCTCTCTCTCTCTCTCTCTCTCTCTCTCTCTCTCTCTCTCTCTCTCTCAGTGCATCGCTAGTCAGGAGTTCTGGAAGCAAATGTCTTACATGTCCCTTCTATTTATGCTATTCTGAAGAAAATGTTAGTGCCTCGCCGTGGAGTGGTGTCTTGCGAGCTAGTTTAGCAAAACATGGTTACCAAAGTGAGTTCGATTCTCAAATGAGTGGGTATAGATGATAGTTCCTTTTAATTGATTTCGTGAATTCAGTCGTTTAGACTCCTTTCATTCATCTTCCATCAAATTACTCTAAGTTCGTCTCAAAGGCTGACCTGACGGATCTTAGGGTCATTCAGTTCATTAGAAAAATGTTTAATTAGCTTTCGGGTGATAACCGTAATGTGCCTACTCATTCTTTTATTGTTTTTTTTTGTGAGATGACAGAGAGCTACCAGCCTTTTTTGAATAAATATTATAACAAAGTTTTGAAAGGTAATAATTTTATGTTAATTAAAAAAAATGTGTTATATAAATATGGTTTGAAATAGAAATATCGTACAATTACAAGAAATACTTTAGTTGATGCTTATCATAACACTAGTTCACCTTTGCCATCAGAAAATGGCGGCAATATCTAACAACAATAATGGTATGTGTGTGGGTGTGTATGTGTGTGTGTGTGAGTGTGTATGTGTGTTTGGGGAGGGTGTATGTGTGTGTGTGGGGGGTGCACGCGCACTGCAGCATCCGCCAGATGTATAAGTCAGCTCACCAGGCATCGCAATGTTGAGTCTGAAGTTTTCTTTGATCAGCCGTTGCCGTGAAATCTAAACTAAAAATACATGTGAAAAATACAGATCGTCATAGATTTTGATTTAGATATAAGACATTTAAATTGACAATATATATTCCTTTAGTAATTTACTGATAAACTGTGTAAATATTTTCCCTTGGTTGATTTTTCCAGTCGAAGAGAATTATTGCTCGGTTGCAAAAATAACAAGCCTGGCCGCTAGAAAATCAAATACAAACCGTTCCTCTATTCTGACTGAAGATGGTCACTGTAACTTCTGTATTGTATACGTAATAGATAAACAAAGAATTTCAAAATATATTTGTAGTGCGAAAGTATTTATCTATTAGGATTGAATTAACTTGCAAATACGAAGATAACAATTATACTTCTAAGAGTTGGTAATGATTTGAAATTGTTGTAACATAACTTTTCGTAGATACGTAAAACATGTCAGTTCGGTTCAGGCGATTAGAGAATCACCTGCAGATCACCTGGTCATGATTTCAAATCATTGTATGAAAATATTATTGCATATATCAGTTTAACATGACGGGACAGAAAAATAGAGAAGTGAATGAGGATTGTTCTTGTTGTTAGGATTGGAAAATAAAGTCATCTTCGACTTGGACTGGAGTTAGATATCATAATTGAGCTTTTTGTCCCATGAGGAGCATAGACCATCTACAACGTTCCATCGATGTTTCTTTAAAATATTGGTACCAGTCTGGAACTTTTAGCCCTAATCTCAACCCTTGACCTGGAGGAAAAGTGAAAATTTCAATCCAACTCATATTTTCCAACACTTGATATTCCCAGACGGTCACCAATGCAGGTAGTGACCAGGTTCGACGTTGCTGAACATATCACGAGAACCCGTGGGTCGAAAGCGATTTGACCGCACCCACACAAGGAAAACATTAGCTGATGCTAATTAGGACATCTGATTATGGAAGTCTCACATGTGCCTGCTGTGTGTGTGAGTGTGTGTTCTTTTCTTTTTTTTTTTTTTGTTTTTTTCTTTTTTTGTCCAGTGATTCGGTTTCTATGGCATCTGGAGACAATAAATGAGCTGTCAGCTTTGTGAACGACTGAATACAACGCGCTTCTAGTCATTCTTCATCCGCTTCCATGCTTTATCCTACGTCAGAAGAGAACCCCATCCTCGTTGCCCGTCCCTCCCCCAAGCACGCCTAAATACGCACCACAATTGTTGATGCACGGTTGGAAAAAGAGAGGTCTTCTGCGCATGCACAAACGCAGCCGGATATGCAGATGAGTTCAGCTGGTCAAGCAAGTCGTGTCGTGCTCAGTAATAGCGAACCTGCTTCCGGTGCCGACTGTCTTCAGATAAAGAAAACAAGTCCTGGTTTTCAAAGGCTGAATTCATCAAATGCACGTTTGGCGGAATATGATCTTTCCTTCGGTTGAGTCACGTAAATAATAACGGAAATGCACGCAACAGGGCTGGTTCGAGGGTTCTTGTTGCCCCGGACGAGCTGGACTTCGGCGCCTTTCCGGATGAAATATTATCTCATTTATTTATTTACTAGTAGAGATACTCTGCATAGCGCAGGGAAAACAGAGCCTTTAATTGAGCCACATAGTGGAAAATATGCTATTCATTCCTTCTTACCCAAGTCAACACTGCGAATGGGAAAACTATTATTTACACAGATGCATTTTTTAATGAATGTCATAGTTTGATGGCCTTACTGAAGTAATGATCGAAGAAATCAACAAAAAATTAAGATGAACCTAGAAAGTAGTAAAAATGATTGAATAATCACTTTCAAGTTTATCTTTAAAAAATTACCTGATTTAGCTTCACCCCTGCACCATGAAGCCTTAATTGTGAACTGAATTACATCAGGTTTGTTGTTTTTTTTAAATAAGAAAAAAGGGAGGGTAAAGAAAGAAGTTCCCTTAACTCTGAAATGTGTTGCCAGTGAGAAGGGGTAAGGTCTGGGACAAAAACCTCTACAGATATAACAGCAATAACGCTGTCTATTGCCAAAAAGTAGCATTTCCAAAAAAAGGCGATATCAGACCAAAAACACCGATACCTAATATGTGTGCCATTGGCGAGAAGAATTGGTGACAGAAATCTCGGTATAAGAAAATAAAATTCCGGTGTTAGGGACCAAATATTGGTTAAAGAATTGCATCTGGTAACTTCGAACGACCTTGAAGGTTAGCCAATGTAGGAAGTCGATGTTTATTGATTATCCATGCCAAATACTTGGTCAATCGGCCTTGTAGTTTTGGCAGAAAAGAGGCACCAACAAAATAAACAAACTATTCAAGTATTAGTATAAATTTATTCACTCATGACCTCAGTTCCTGAAAAACTTGACAAAATCAGAGAATTTTCACATTTTGACTATATTCATTTCATTTCATTCATTTTACAGATTTTTCATTTGTATTTGGGATGACATGTGGACTCAGACGTATGGTGGGCGCCCCCAAGCATTTGGCTCTCTAGGTGACTGCACATGCTGTCCGTACCTGGGGTTAGTTCTGACATGCAAAGACACATGTGTCTTGGTGGTGCTACCCAAAAGTTCGAGGAATTCGAACAGATTGATCTAACTATTCGTCAGTCAACTCACCCAGCTTTGTCCGTGTCTATCACGTCACTCGGGATCACTCCACCAAGAAATAAGGAACTAAATTTTCGATCAATTTTTTCCCACTTTGAGGAAGCCGTTTCACGCCCTACGTTCTCCGATTGGTTGTGCAGTACCCCACATATATACTCATGCTTACAGATACATCATCCACACACAGACACATATACAGCCATACAACCACAATGAACACACGATCAAATACGTACCACAAATCAGAAGGGACCTTACTGCATATACGTAAACACCATCTGCGTATTAAACCTTTAAAAAAAACGTAGAAAAATATGGCCTAAATGTTGTGTTAAACTCTAAGATGGGAAGAAGAGATAGAGCAGTCCGAAAGAAAAAAAAATTAATGTCAATTATTCTTCTCAGGGTTTTACAGCCGGGCCTTGGTGGAAGCTCCTTTTGACTACAGCTAAGTTTACCTACTGAACAATGAAACCGAAACTGCCACGAGATACAACGAGAATCTCGACTAGGGAAATTTTCCACAGCTATTCACTGAATGGAAATAAACTTGTTATCACTGAACTCAAAACAAAATTTCACTGCTTACACCAAAAAAAGAATAAGGAGATGATTACACATCTGCTTATATATATATATATATATATATATATATATATATATATATATATATATATATATACATATACACATATATATATATATATATATATATATATATATATATATATATAACGCTATAATCTTTTAAATAAGTATTCAACCATTATGTACCAAGAAATGTTATCATTGTCTAACCAATTGATACATAATTGTTCTTTCTTCATAATCATATCGAAATAGTCTACATATTCATAAAAAAAGAATATGAAAAGGCAGCAACCATTCATTCAAACATATATTACGAAAAATAACTGACAGTCTCTGTTTATTTAACTTTATAGATGATTTATTCTTGTTTGCATACAAACCTTTTATTAACACCATTGAATTTTTTCTTGATATTTTGACCATCGTCTTCATAATCAAAAAACGAAATAATGGTAACCAAAGTATCATAATTATGACAAAAAAAACGATACAAAACATTTCAAAATACTTCAAGCGGTTTATACGTGAACAAGTAAAATCAACTAAAAAGTTAAATAGACAGAGTTTGTCAGTTTTTTTAATAATATATATATATATATATATATATATATATATATATATATATTCAACCAAAAGTTGAATGTATGGAACACTTTATGAAATAAACCCATCATGCATCGGATATGGGATTACTGATTTGTTCTTATATATGTATATATCCTAATGTAAAACCACTGTATCAATGGTATCGAGTACTTTTTCAAACAAAGATTTTCTCAAAACATATATGTTGGTTATATATATATATATATATATATATATATATATATATATATATATATATATATATATATATATTACAGTGAAATAACATCGTTATGTACGAATTTGTACATGTTCATTTTTTTATTACGTTTTATGGACGGCAATAGACATATCTAACCCATCAAAAAATAAACACTCTGCTTTCAAGACACATCATCCGGGTCTCTACAAACTAAAACACTCAATATCCCCTTTATTCAATTATTATTCACTCAACCCGCCCACAACCAGACATGGACTATACATAACAGACTCTTTCACTTTTTATGGGGAAACAAAGAAGATGAGCTTGCGAAACTTCAAGGTGAAATGAGAAATCTCATTTGTATCCAACAATATCTTCTCAATTGTCATTCAACTGTCATACTGTTGGATAAATGATAATCCATATGAATACACTGATTATATATATATATATATATATATATATATATATATATATATATATATATATATATATATATATATTCATAGCTCGGCTTGACAAGATAAAGCCTGTATTTCATATTAGATAAAGCAGGATAATATAGATGATTGATTAAACACAATTGAAAGCCGAGGGCGATTGTGTAATATAGTACAGCGGCTAAGAAGAGTGTTATGTCGACATGTTATGTTGAGTCATGAAGCGAGCAGGCGTTCACGCATGTGTGGTAGAAGCATGCGCAGAGCCACGTGCAGAAAAGCGTAATTTCAGATATCAACACCCGATTAATAATCTCCATCCTTCATATATATATATATATATATATATATATATATATATATATATATATATATATATGATGTATTAATCAGACCGGACATTAATTTCCTGCTATACAGATTATTAATTGTTGAAGAGAGATAATATTTCACATAATTGATTATTGTTGCAATGAAAAAGATATGAAGGGACGATTATGAGAAAAATATTTATGCATGGATGTATATAAGTATGTTTTTGTGTAGTAATAACCCTTATATATATATGTACATATATTCGTGTGTATCGCTCTGTGCCATGGTAACGCTTGTAAATATATGTATCTCTTTTATTCCTTTTCATAAGTACACACACACACACACACACACACACACACACACACACACACACACACACATTATATATAATATTATACAAATTATACAGCAATACTCTCACAACTGAGCTAAAAAGCTGCCTGTAATGAAGAGGTCCAAGTTTTTGGAATTACGGTGTAATCAGAGGATTTGTTCATCTGACTTATAATTTTGGATGTCGTATTCTACAATTGATCCCTTTGAATATAAACGAAGGTATCAATTCTTTATATTTGCTGTTATTGTTTGTGACCTCATAGGATCACTTCATGTTCAGGATATTTGTTGTACAAAATTGACTTTGGGCCTCAGATATTGATCAAGATGATTGAATCACTTTTTTCTCCAGTTTCCCTTCGTTTTCAAGAAGAATAATCTTCATTGATGTGTGATGCACACCTATATACGTACACCTCCAGCCAGTCGACCAGCCAGACAAGCTTAAAAACTGAAAAAAACTTTGACAGTTTCGGTTCATTGTTTGTAATAAGCGATAAAAAATTGGAAGTACAAGCGTGTAGGTGATTATCAAACTCTAAAACAGGACCTGAGTTCATTTTTCTGACATAACACGAACAACAAGAATAATCCTCCCGTACATTAGGTGTGTAAACTGATAAATAAAATTAATTTCCCCCATATTTCGAACTCACGAACAACTTATTGCCAGGAGGTTGTCTTATTGAATGAGCAAAATTGACAAATCTTGGATTCATTAGAATACTAAAATGGCAATGGGCAGGCCATGTTCCAAGGATGACAAACAACTGATGGACATCATGACTCACAACACAATTCCCAAGAGATCACATGTGAAACGGAGGCAAACTGAAGACAAGATAGAGAGATGAAGAAGACAAATTTAGAAAATACTGGCTCCGTGACACCCACGATAGAGAAGTGTGGCGAATCCTGGGGAAGGTGTGTGACCAAAGACAGATATTAAAAGATTGATGATGATGATGATGATGATGATGATGATGATGATGATGATGATGATGTGATATAAACGAAAATCTATTATACAGATACGCAAAGGCTCATTTAATTTTAATAAATCAATTAATTTACACAAAACAAATCTATATTTTTTTATGATTTTATATGTATTCTTTATACAATACAAAGGTTGCAGAAATCTTCAGTCGGAATAGAAGTTGGAGTGAAGTTTGGCCCTGCATCAGCGCGTCTTATTTAATTTTAATCTTATTTACCGTTAGTGATTTTGTTGATATAAGAAACCGTAAGAAATGTCAACAAAGTCGATATATTTTCCTTTATTTTTGGATTGGTTTTGGTTATCTATCTATGTATTGACCGCATCGGTAAAGCTAGAGGACTGAAAATTTAGACATTTACTCTTTATTATGTCTAGAAAAAATATTTCATTTTTAAAAAAATTTTTTGAACATCCCCTACCATATTTTTTTTTGTGGGGGGTGGATGGAGTTGGTTCACTTTTCAATATAAGTTTATGCTAAATTGGTTACTTAGTCTGTGTCCGGCAACTTTCATGCTTTTTTTTTTCAATTCGGACTTTTTGGTGATGCTAAAAAGGCAAGAGAAGTAACTTACTCATTGATCACCCCTTATTCAAGTTTTCGATTGATCACCCCGAACAAGGCATGATACCAAAAGACAGTGGTCACACGCCAGTTTCTTTTGAGAGAGTAGTCATAGTGTCTATTTAATCCAGTATATCATCGAAGATTATTGGTTTATAATCACGAAACGAAGTCGGTGTTTCTCTCAAGTCACTAATCGAAAACTAGTAGCATTTGCATTAAATAATTCATACATTATTTCAAGAAGACATTTGTGAATTTTGTACAGCTGTAAGTGGAACTGCTTGGAGAGTGTGATAGTCAGCATATCCGCATAACGAACCAAAGGTTATGGGTTCGATTCCCGGTATGAGCATCGAGTGTGGAAAACTATCCACCTTGGTAGTGTGATGGTTGGGACGTCTACCTCACGCACAGAAGGTCCTGACTTTGATTGTCGGTATGAGCGAGTAGTCTGGAGAACACTTCAGATTCCCCTATCTACTCGGCAGCTGAGTACACTGTGTGATTTGGTATCCCTTCAGTGGACTTGCATCGAGGGGCTGGTCATGAAAACTTCTAGGAATAGAGTCCTGGTCTCGACCAGACTTGACACTTGCAAGGTTCACCAAGCTATTGTATGCAACAGAAACCGGAACTTCGTCACCAGTCTCCATACTCCATTGGGAATTGTCTTTTACGATACGGAACACACATTACCAAAAAGCAAAACAAGTCGAAACAAAAACTAAGAAGCACTCAAAGAGAGCATACTTCTGCAAACACAATTGTCATGGGAGGATAGTTGGTATATGAATCTGCCCCCAAATCACTTAATCTGTAGCCCATTGTCTACTATTCCACTGGAGTTCATTGAGAACTTTTGGAGATAAAGTGTCGAGAGTCACGAGCGTATACATAAATATATAAGAAAATATCTCCCAATCGAAAAGTCCTGGATCTGCCCCATTTTCCAAATTCAATCAACATTTCCTTTTCCCGACTGCCCACTCTCCCATAAAGTTTCATTGATATTTATAAAGTACTTTCAGAGATATCATGTGGACTGAAAGATAGACAAAAATGGATGCAAACAATTACATACACCAATCCTATTTTCTTGGAAAAGGGAGGGGGTAAAATAATATATTCTGAATAAATCTTAACGGCAACCGTTATCATCATCATTAGCCTGTTAACGTCCGTCGTGGAACGTGAACTTTCTTCAAGAATAGCCTGACCTCTCTATCATGGGCATCACGGAGTTAGTAATTTCTGAATCTATCTAGCTCCTCATGCCAGCAAACCCTCTCTTGTTTTTGTTTCATAGCTTCGTAATTGATCTCTGGGGATCCATATTGTAAGTTGTGATGTCCAGCAGTTGTCTGACATTCTTGAAACATGTCCATATTTCTACGATGTCTCGAACTCCTGTCTTTTCTCTGATATACAGCGCTGTCATGATTTCTTCGTGAGAGGTCATTTTGGAGCTCCAAACTGTCGCAGTAAACAAGTATTAATAAATTCCCTTTGCTTAGCCAAGATAAGGTATTACGTAATGGAAAGCTGTGTTCCTTTCGGAAAATGTACCGTCAAGCTACTTAGTGTGTGATTTTGTTTGGCTGACAACATTTGATAAGGTAGATGTTGTCATTCTCAATGGGGATATATCGCCCCAATAGAGATGGAGTTGAGCTAAGAGGGGCAATAGGTTAAAACAAATAAGCTGTGAGAAAAAATACGAACTTTGAGAAACCCTAGAACAGAAGAGATAATGTATTGTCCGAATTATTTCAACAGGTTTTTAAAAAGAATCTGCAATGTCAACTTGCCTTGAGGCATTGTTATCCTTCATTCTGATGCTTCAGTTGTTAAAATTATTCCCGCTAGACACAGATTGCCGGGAAGAAAATCTCTAAATATGATTGGTCAAGCAGAAAATCTAACGAAAGTGGCCGTTTTAAGTCTTAATTACCTTAAAAATTATTTTTTATACCTTGGAGCAAACAATAAATTCTGGTCGCCATCTTGTGTTTTGAAAACATTTTCTTCTAACATTATCTGTACAAAATGTGGCTTTAATTTGAAAAAAACCTAATTATTTCACTCCCGCTTTCGAATCTAATCTATCAAAACAAGTATAATTCTGTCTTGTAGGACAGAATAAATTGCCATTCGAGGCTAGCTATTAATTAATTTTACGACCATTGAAATGTCGACCTGTCCAATCCCATTAGTTTCTTTATAAGAGTATTTGAACATTTTAATTACGAGCTTAAGAGGCTGAAATACTGAGTAATGGACCCAATGATTTTTTTCTCTTTGTGTATTGACCAAAGGTCACCCGGTTTTGTCGGGGGAACGTAGTTGCATAGTTCTTTTTCTTCTAAGAAATTTTATCTGCTATGATCCAAATTTACCATTGGGTCAAATTGATCGACAAACTGCAAGAAAACACAATGAAATGAAAACTTGGCCATGTGATTTCTTATTCGAGAAATACTGCATCAATTTTTTTGTTAATCTTTACTATTAGTACCAATGATTGACAAATAATACCAAAGTGGGCCATATCTTCAATTAAACCTAAGCCACAAAAGAAATAACTTAAATCCTCATTAATTAATAAAATCAAATTCGCAAAACAATATTTAATTCACCATTAAATAATTAAATCTAAGTTTCAAAACAAATAACATTTGAGTCACCATTGAATTATCATAGTGTTTCATTCATCATCTACAAATAAGTTTTATTCAGGCATCAAGCATGGCTTAGAAAATTCATCAACGCCAGACATGTCATCGCTATGATTACAAAAATAAACGACCTCCGTTCATTCAGAAAGTTGATGACCCTTTGCCGAACAAATGGATGTGAGAATCGCACACCATGTCTGACTAGAGCACAGCTGCTTACTTACTCAAACACAGATATAAATTTTTATGGGCCAGTCATTATTAATAAACCCAGTTAAGTACTCACCTTTTCCTAAGTTTTCAAGAAAGGACGAGGTTTTAACCCACATATATTCTCAAAGACACTTTGAGCCACTTATTCATTCACACAAACAATTCTCACTAGGGGTATTTAGATGTTTTATACCCATTCCGACTTTTCTTTCTTTTTCAACAAATCATACAAACACAATATATTTTTAACACATAACTCACATGCAAATGTTACGAACATTACTTTTACTAAACTAGTTGAATATACCCTCGTTGTTTGTTGATACAAAAATGTGTCCATGTGATGTTTTCAGTCATGAATTTATGTTCTCTTTCTTACTACGAGTTGTTAGTTTGTATCAATATTTCATTCACTTAGCAGCAAGGCTTTCACTCAAGTCAATTGTGATTAATATTAATTGCAGATGCATTGTAATTGTTCTCCAAAGTTCTGAGTTTGATATTTGTTTTGTTTTTTGTTTTTTTGAATAAAGGCTATTTTGACAGGATTTTTTATAACATACAGATTCTGACGGATCTAGATGTTTCTAGATATTTTTCCGTTCTATTTTAGATGTTTTCAAGTGGGAAAATGCCGATGATCTTATAAACATAATTTACTCAGACCGTATTTATATATTCTTCGGTGAAATTCTTTTACATGACTTCAAGTTCTGACACTACGGTTGTTCAATTATTGGCTGTGATGGCAGTTATTGATCTTTTCTAAAGGGTTAATTGAGTCTTTATGTTACTGGGTCTATCTTGAATGCATGGTGCGCCTGGTTATCTTCAGATGTCGTTTGGTACTTTTAAAAACTGTCAACCAATGCCAGCATAATCGATATAGGTTTCCTAAGTTTTTAAGTGGAACTGACTGGCTTGCTAGCTGGCAATATATCTATGTATGTATGTGTCACGCGTACAGGCTGCATCAATGAGGCTGGAAATTCAATCCAAATTATGACTAGTAATCTTTGTCTTATGTCTAGACCTTGATTTTTTATTTTTTTTATTTTGATAATCACTCCAAGTAGGTTTTTTAATGATGGTTCAATTTACAATGCAATTTCTCTTCTGAATTGGTCCTTTGATTAGTGTCTGGCAGCATTTGTGTTTGTTTGTCTGTTTGTTTGTTTGTTTGTTTGTTGTTTTTGTTCATGCTTTTTGTGAACTTTAAACATTTTTCCTTTTTTCCAATTTTTTGATTGATCACCTTCACCAAGGCATGCTGCCAAAGGACTTTGGCCACATAATTGTTTCAATTGAGTGACTAACCAGACATGTTGAACTACCGTGGCCGTCAGAGATGGCAGAGGCTTCTATCCTTTGTTATATTTGTGTTTGTTCGTTCGTGTATTTGTGCGTCTCAACACACCTGGCCATACCGTTTTGTTTAAAAAATGGCATCAGTACTCTACTTGATTCCTCCTAAAATGTTTCTGTCGATCTTTTGATCTTTAGGGCCCCTTACTTTGCCAGGTTGAATAATAACAACAAGATTCTCTATATTTTCCAGATATTTCTTGTTACTAGTGAAAAACAGCAATAATAATAATTTGTTCTGATCATATATATTT